>JAYMTK010004159.1:0-11436 GCA_036897405.1 Pelargonium myrrhifolium | reverse complement strand
TGACATGAAAATTGAAAGATTATCAGTTGCCGGAGTGGAGCATGCCGGCCGGAGCTCACAACTCTGGCACATTCCCGGTGGTAGTCTCACCCACCAACCATGATACCATTCCAAGAAATAATTAAGAGTATGAAGGGTAAGAGTGTAATTTCATTCATTTAATTATTTTTTGGATTAATCAAAATTTGACCCATGTCATTTTAAGTTAAATTCACATTTAAAAAGTAACTTTTTCATCAAAATAAAAAAATAAATAATAAAAACAAAAATGTCACGTAAGCGCCACATCACCGGACTTAACGGATTCGTTAAATTTAACTGACTTGTGGACCTACATAACCTATTTTCACACAGTACGAGGATTTGACTGGTCAATTTTTAGTATGAGGACCTGACTGGTGACTTTTTGATAGATGATGGACCTGTATAGTCTTTAAACCAATAATAAATAAGAGGTACGATGAATTTTTAATTAAATTGTTTTTTTAACAATTAAGATGAGGTAATGTTCATTGTTCAACTTTTGAAATGGTTTATTCCAACTCCAAAATTCAAGGTTGGTGAGTTCCACATATATGTATGATCATAGATTCAAAACTAGTTTTAATGCACATAATAATTTGTGGTTTTATTATTTAAAAAGTTAATTTTATTAGGAGAATTTCACTTATATAATTATATTTTATTTTATTACCAACGTATACGATTATATATAACTTTTTATCTTATATCTTTCTCTGAGACTTAGGGCTTGTTTGTGTACTTTACGAACAACTTTAACCTCTTTCTTGTCAAACTAGATAGGATAAAGAAAGTACAATGTATTTGTTAGCATCTCTCCTCCATTTTGCAAGTTTAGCAAAGATGGAGGAGGAGAGAGAATGAATTCTCATAAGTTAAAGATTTGCTCCTACAGAGAAGAAGGAGAGAGAAAAACCAAATATTGTATTATCCTCGTCTATTCTTGTTAAATTTACACATTTATCTTTGAGAATCATCGTCATTCTCATTCAATAGACAACACTTAACATTTCTATTGGTCAACCAACTACATGAACTTGTCGACCATCTACAAGCCAACTATTAAAATTCGCCCTAATAGAGAAACCAGCCGATGACGCTTCCCTAAATCTGAAAATTTTGAGAGTTTTGTTAAATCTCCTAAATCAAGTGGACGGTTAATATTTAATCAGTAAACTTAGTCCAATGGCTCACATTTGTTTTCATTTATATTATTAAATAGAATTTGAGGGTATTTTTGTCATTTCACACCAATACTATAACTTTTAAAATAATATTTATCAAACACAACTCTTTTTCACACCTTCTTTTACAACTCAAAACACCTCATTTTACGACATAGTTTTCCCAAACGTAACTCATTATCAAAAACGATGAGTTTAAATCGTATATACACATTTTGAGTGCGTCGACTAAATTTCAACTCATTCCAAACACGTAAACAGTTGACCTATTTCTTCTCCATTACTCTCTCGACTCTCTCTACTATCATTTTATCTGCCACTTGCATCAGAATTATTGTTGGTATTCAATAACCTTATAGTCACAGTTGTGATTAAAATAGAACTTGTAATTGAAAAATGGAACTTGACAACAAACATGTGAAGATAAAAAAGAAAGGAGAAAGATCCTATTTAGTCCCTGAACTATCCATTTTGTTCCATTTTAGTTCCTGAACTTCATTTCGTTCCTCCACAGTCCCTCTTATCTTTGTTTTGTTCCCCGTTAGTCCCTACCGTTAACTATCCTAACGGAATCCGTTAAATTTGAATAAAAAATATTAAAAAGTCGGAAATTACCCTTTTGCCCCTAAAAAATGGAAATGAAGAACTCTTAATATTCCGGCCGCCGAAAACTTCAAATGTTTGAAGATTCCGGTGCCGGAATCATCATCGAAGTAACCAATTTTTTTCAAAAGTAAAAAATCCAAGAAGAAATTTTAAGTACAAAATCAATACTAAAGATCAAGAACAAATTTACATCATTTTCAAATCTCAACAAGAAGAACAAATTCCATATTCCTAAAGCAAAACCAAAATTAATCTATATAGAAATTAATTATAAAAAAACTCATGACATCACCCCCGCTGAAGCTCACTGATAAGGGATTTTGGGGTATGCGATTGGAAGTTGGAGTGATGATTTGAGAGAGAAAAGGCAGGGACGAAAGTGGAGAGCGAAGCTCTCGATGGACCGTCAGAGCCGGCGTCGGGGCAGAGAAAGTGAAGGATGGGAGATGCGGAGCAGAGGAAGCGTTGAGTGAAGAGAGCCATGGTTGTTGCTGTTTCGGGCGAGTGGTTGCTGAGTGAAGAGCGCATGGGAGAGAGGAACGGTGGCGGAGGAGAAAGAGGGGCGGCGGTGGTTGCTGAGTCAATAATCAAATTCACACTAAAAAAAATGAAATCATTCTCTCAAATCTCAAAGGTATATGAATCAAAACCAGAAAACACAAACCCATCAATAAACAATCAAAATCAGGCAGTCCTAGATAAGATAAACTGCTCACAAGAGCTCCACATGCATGAACATTGAACAAACACAAACCAATCACAGTGTAGAAGAAACAAAGAATTGAAAATGCCCAATAAAGAAAAAATGGCAAAAACCCATGAAACAAAATACAATATTTCTCTAAAGAAACAATATATACTGCAACTTACCCACAAATCAAAACAGAATAATTGAAAAAAAAATTGAAGGAGTAGGAGAAGCTGGGTCTTTGTTAATGAGCATCAATGGTGAGATCAGATTAAGTCCCCACCCACAACCCTACTCAATAGCCTTCCACAACCCCGATCTTAGCTATCGGCAACGCTAGATCCACCTCCAGTAGCTTCTGCCGACGCCGGATCCACCGCCCACTCCTTCAACGTGATTGCAAGTTAGGTTCTCTATTTTTTTATTTACAATGGCAATGTGTTATAAATTTGAAAGAAAGTTAGGGACAAAAGAGTAATTTTTAACTTTTTAATACTTTTTCATTTTGATTTAACGGATTCCGTTAGGATATTTGACGGCAGGGACTAACGGGGAACAAAACAAAGATAAGAGGGACTGTAGAGGAACGAAATGAAGTTCAAGGACTAAAATGGAACAAAATGGATAGTTCAGGGACTAAACATGATCTTTCTCCCATAATAACTTGTCATATCTGTATAGTATCATGTAACATTTTTTTTTCTTCAAATTAGCGTCAACTTGCAAACATTTTTTATAACAAAAAAGCATAACTCCAACCATTTGAACTTTTGTATATTCACTTTTGTATTCTTATAAATATGTATTAAGAGATAGTAACTAACTTGTTAAAAGGATAAAGATACTGTTGACAATTCATGCATAACTAATTTGCTTTTAAAAAAAAAAGAGAAACAAGTCACTTATTTTGGGACATAGTACACATTAGCTTTGAATTTTTTTTCAGAAAAATACAGATATATGATTTGGGTGCATGAAATTTTGTAGTTGGAGCCAAACAAGGAGCACATTAATTAAAGAACAATAGTGTAAAGGAACTTGAAACTTTCAAGAGTGACAATTGAGTCTATACTCTATACATGATATTTTGCAGCAGCAACAAGCACAATGCTGCAGAACTGAATTGGGTTCTCCAGGGATGCATATATGTTGCCTACTATATATTACATACATCATCTTGCCACCATACTATACTAAACTCTACTTCCACTGCTTGCTCTCTTTTCAATCGGAATATCAACATCATGATGAGTGACTCGAATTTAAGACCTTTGAAGGTATCCAAAGCGTCCAACCTGTTTTGCCCGAAGGATGTTGGTCTTTCAACTACTTGCTTCAATTCAATCATTAGTTATTATTCAATAAAAGTGGCTCTTCCACGCTTTCTGTGTCGATTTCTTGGTCAGTATTATCATGGTCTTCTGGTTTTAGGATGCAAGCATAACACAAAGCAACCACCTGCAGGTATAGTAGGAAATCAAGCTTGTTCTGGTCAGCAGGCAATGAGGAGAAAAGGCTTATTACCATACCATGCATATGGAGGCGCACACTATGCTGAAACCTTTGCACTTGAAAGGAGCATCAGTAGACAAGAACCATGCTGTAACACCAACAAGTTCAATTCCACTCAGCAAGAAGCAACATATAAATACAAACCCTTATGGTGTTCTATATTAGCCCAACTCACAAGTTAATGGACTCATTGCAATTGGGGATAACAGACTTGCTATTGACTGCACTCCTGCAATGAATCCTTGTGCTTTTCCCTGTGATGACATTATGAAGTTACAAGTTTCTCAAACTGCCAAATTACACTCATTCATGGCTCAAGAAACCGTCTAAACCAACATAGTGATATAAGGACTTGGAAACCTGATTGGTCGAGCTTGATGCTTTCGAAATGATAGCATAAGTCTGCATATCAAGAAATCAAAACAGTTAAAATTTATCCTAATCAATATAACCATTTTCATCATTTCAGATATGTGTACTAGACAAAAAAGAGATTCACTGGAGGCAGGACTTACTGAAGGTTTCACAAGGATATAGATGACTCCAAATGAGGCACTTAAGTACGGTACCTGAGTTGAGGTACTCATTTCTCATTATAAATGCTATTTACATATAGTCATTCTTCAGCTATTGATAACTTCATGCAATAAAACAGAAAGACTCAAAGCAGCAAAGGCATTTCTCAAAATATTGAATGCAAAGCTATGTCTACTAATCGAACACCAATAATATTGAAGTACATACCCAAGATGCCCAAGCAAAGCCATACAACAATGCCTGCAAAGGAGCAAACATGTTAACTTTTTTTGGTGGGGGGTGTTCTGAAATGAGTTATGAAGAGGAAAGGTTACTCACATAAGCTATAGATGCAAGTAGGCCTACACAGAGTATCACCTTTTCTCCAACCAATGGATTTATTAGAGGAAGCACCAACATCTAAAAAGTAAACAGAAATAAGATTACAACATATGAAGGCGGAGAATTGATTAGAGTTTGATGTGCAATACAGGATAAAACAGGGCTTAGAATATAAACCAGTTCATAACATTCCAACAACAAGATTAACAAGTACCACCGGTGAAAGTTTGATACTACTTTCCAAGTCAATAACGGTAACAATAATAAGCTCAAGCAAAAAAGCATACCTGAGAAAAAATAGCGCCTATTTCCACCATCAATAAAATTTCTGAAAACTGATTCTTGTCAAAACCAAAAGCTGCCTTCAAATAGTACTGCACAAGTAATAAACATCCTCAGTTCAAAAGTGTTGGCTATATGATAACAGTGATATAGTGGAACAAAACTTGTCTTTATTAAATCGATTAGGAGCATACAAATAAGACAGTGCTGATTCCAGACATTCCCAATTCATAGAAGAAGGAAACAACAGAAATGCCCCTCAGTGTTTGACTGAAACATACAAAATGTGGATCTTTAGCTAGATTATAGAAATAATAACCGGGTCTTAGAGTATACAGAAATTATGTAACGGTACCTGCTAAGAACTACTGTGGCGGCATCTTTCATTGATTTCCATCTTTTAGTGACAACATTAAGTGTCTTAGCCAAGCAACCTGAATCCTGGTCCTGCCTTGGGGGCAACTCAACTGTCTCGACCATGAAGAATTGCATATAAAGTGGACAAAAGATCAAGAGAGCAACTGAAACCTTAAAGAAGAGGGAAGAATTTTCATCAGTACTGGGAGGGTAACACGGCACAAAAGAAGATATCAATGACGACTAAAGAGCAAACAATGATGTCACACCCCAACTTACATCAAAAATGTACTTCTCTGGGAGAAAGCGTGCCAGTACATTTCCTAATACATGTGAGGCAGATAACAGACCCGTCATCCAACTAAATGTTGCAGCCCTCTTACTCTCCGCTACAAAATCCGCCTATCAAAATTGAGGAAATTGTGGTGAATCCTAATGTTCCCAATCCATCATTTACATTTAGTACCGATCAAGGAATAGCTCAGACCGCGTAAGCAACTGCAATGAAGAAGACACTCCCTTGGCTTATGATGTTTGAAATTCCACGAAGAACATAATACACATACACAGCTTCCCTAGACTGGTTCCAGGCAATTAAAGCTGAAATAACCCCCCAAAAGAAAGAGTATGTTCACAGACTACACTGCGCAGATGTTGCTTTGTATATTTCTTTTGTCATCCAATTCCAAACTTTGTTAGGTACTAAGAACGAGACTCAATAGAGAATAAAGGACCCATCAAATAATGAATTTGTTATACAAGGGAAATTTGGCTTGGATCCATTTTAAGCACATGTATACACATGATGAAAATTTTCTTAGAGCAATTACTTGTACATATTTGAATACCAAAAGGGCTTATAAAACATACCAAAAGGGATTATGGCTGTGGATACAGTGAGCAGTAGTAAGGGTTTACGCCCATACTCATCTGCAAGCTGACCCAAAATTGGAAGTGCAACCATCTTGAAAATCCCAACAACCTGGAAAAAAAGGGGGGTTTCTAAGGCTAAATTTAAAAAGCAAACAATAATATATACTACATGAGACAATAAATGAAGATATATACAGTTTGCTGAATTCCAGCAACATAAATGGCCTGGGAGCAAGTAGAGTGACCAGGACAGAGAGCATCAGCAGTGACATCAACAAGAACCGAAACGGTCATCTCCTCCGCAATCCAATGAACACACAGTGGAAAAAGCAGCTGAATCAGAGGTCTCAGCTCCTTCAGTCCTGTATCCAACCCCATTTTTCACTTCTTATTCTTCAGCTCGTCAATTTCTCAGTATAGTACTAAAGTTTTCTTCTTTGGCACCGATTACGAAGATAACAGAAGAATGAATGCATTCATGGAGCAAGAAAATGATAGTATTAGGAAAAGACAGATAGGTAAGGTGGGCGATGAAAAAATTGACTGGTTGGTGGCCACAACATGGAGCTCCGACTAGAAGTTGGCGGTTGAAGAATGTATAGATGTTAATTAATTCCTGACATGTCAAACTCTCATGGGATGAGTCTCGGTGGTTAACTTTACAGACAAAAATTCTGCGAACTTGTGTTGATGGATGTTGCAATTATAAATATTTAAAAAAAAAGTGTTGGCACGAATGCACATGTTGCATTTTGTATAAATAATTTTTCATTTTCACACTCACCACTTCTGTATTCTATTGCTAACCCCGGTTCAATCTCTTGTTCACACGTTGAAAGTGAATTTTAGTGCGACACACTGATCTTCACTTAACACAGTGTTCTCTTTTGTAGGAGAACGGTTCGTGACTCAAACTTACAAAAATTAAAGCGATTGATTAGCATATGCCGCTGGACTAAGCCAGAAACAGTCGGTAGCTGCATGACAGAAGAGACCATAACATAATCATTGAAGAAAGAAATGTGAAGATTTCAAGAACGGAGCCAATTTTATTACGAGGAAAATTGAATGAATAATAGTGGGTCAGCAAATACATGATATTTTGCAGCAACAGCAACAGCAACAAAAACAAGCTTAATGCTGGTGAACTGAATTGAGTCCTCCAGGGATGCATATATGCTTCCCACTATCATCCATCTACAAGAAACTTACTACTACGTACTACCATTACCAGTTTACCATACTATATATACTCTCTCTCTCTCTCTCTCGATAGATAGATATATATATATATATATCCCTACTACTTGCTTCAGTCATTGGTTATTATTACACAGAAGCGGCTCTTCCAAGTTTTCTATTGCATTTTCCTCATCGTTATTAGTTTTGTCTTCTGGTCTCAGCAAACAAGCATAACATAAAGCAACCACCTGAGGAGGAGGAAATCAAGTTTGTTCTCGTAAGCAAGAAGCCAAGACTTCTGAGGGTGAGAATAAGGTTGGAAAAGAAGACAGTTCCTGAAAAGGTATATTACCATGCATGTAGACGCACATACTATGCTGAATCCTTTGCACTTGAACGGAGCATCACTAGACAAGAACAATGCTGAAAATACATAAAGGTCCATACTCATCAAACAGCAATTTTATGGTGATATTCAGATTGAAAAGAGATGAAATAGTACAACTCACAAGTCAATGGACTCATTGCAATTGGGGATAATAAACTTGCTATTGACTGCACCCCAGCAATGAATCCTTGCGCTTTTCCCTGCAATAATGAAATGAACACCCGAACATGTAGCTCAAGAAACCATTTGTAGCCCAAAATGTTCCCACACAATTGAAAACACTAAAGGAAACCTAGAGCAAATATACTGACATAAGAAAGATTTACAAACCTGGTTGGTTGAGCTTGATGCTTTTGAAATAATAGCATAAGTCTGCATATCAAGAAAACAAAATAAGAAGGGAAAGACAGGTCAAAACTAGTGTAGCAGTACCATTTTCATCATTTTGAGATATGAAAAGAGGCAGCACTTACTGAAGGTTTTACTAGGATATAAATGACTCCAAATGAGGCGCTTAAGTATGGTACCTGAGTTGAGTTCGTGATTAATTCTCATTATTAAGGCTATTTTCAAATAAACTTTTGATCACTTCATGCAGTAACATAGCAATACTAAAAGTAACAAAGGCATATTTCAAGATATTGATTGCAAAGCTATGTCTACTAATCTAACATCAATTAGCTACAATCACATTCAAGTACATACCCAAGATGCCCAAGCCAAGCCGTAAAGCAATGCCTGCAGAGGAACAAACATATCAGCTTTTATTTTTATGTGTGTGTGTGTGTGTGGTTGTGGTGGGTTCTGAAATGAGTTATGAAGAGGATATGTTACTCACATAAGCTATAGATGCGAGTAAGGCTACACACAGGATGACCTTCTCTCCAACCAATGGATTTAATAGAGGAAGCACCAGCATCTACAAAGCAATCAACACAATTAGAAGAAAGGCAAAGAATTGTTTTAGGAAACCAAATGGCATGTGGACAAGAAAAACTCCAGTGGATAGCATGCGAACAACAAAGGTTTTCTATCAATAACAGTAAGAATAAGCTCAACCCGGAAGGCATACCTGAGAAACAATAGAACCAATTCCCACCATCATTAGAATTTCTGAAAATTGGTTCTTGTCAAAACCAAAAGCTGCCTTCAGATAGTACTGCACAAGTAAGTAATCACTAGAATGTCAATTCAAACATCATCGGCACAAAACTGTTGGCCGTGTTGATGACCTATTAATAATGTTATACTGGACCAAAACATGTCTTTATTAAATCGATTAGGAGCATACCAGTAATACAGTGCTGATTCCAGACATTCCCAATTCATAGAAGAAGGAAACAGCAGAAATGCCCCGGAGTGTTGGACTGAAACATAAAATGTGGATCTTTAGCTATAGACTATCACAGTAAGAAAGAAGAACTGGGTCACTTCAAGTATACAGATATTACGTTAAAAGTACCTGCTAAGAACTACTGTTGCGGCATCTTTCATTGATTTCCATCTTTTAGTGACAACATTAAGTGTCTTAGTCAGGCAACCTGAACTTTGGTCCTGTCTTGGGGGAAGTTCAACTGTCTCAGCCAAGAAGAATTTCATATAAAGCGGACAAAAGATCAAGAGAGCAATTGATACCTTAAAAAGGAAGAGAGGGAAAGTTTAATCAGTGGAAGGGTAACAGGACACAGAAGATATCAGAAACAACTAAAGAGCCAACGAAGAAGTTACAGCACCAACTTACATAAAAAATGTACTTCTCTGGAAGAAAGCGTGCCAGTACATTCCCTAATACATGTGAAGCAGAAAAGAGACCCGTAATCCAACTGAATACTGCAGCCCTCTTACTCTCCGCGATAAAATCTGCCTAACAAAATTGAGGAAATCGTGGTGAATCCTAATGTTCCCTATCTATCATTTACATTTAGTACTGGTCAAGGAATAGCTCTTACTGCATAAGCAACTGCAATGCAAAAGATACTGCCTTGGCTTATGATATATGAAATTGTACGAAGTACATAGTAGGCATACACAGCTTCCCTAGACTGGTTCCAGGCAAGTAAAGCTGAAAAGCACAGCAAAAGAAAGAGTAAGTTCACAGCACAGCATCGTCTTTGATTGAATCATGTACTTTTAGCAGAAAATGTCAACATTAACAAGAAAAGGAACAGGCAGAAAAAATAGAAAAGAACACAAGCAAATAATTTCTCTGTGCTTTATTTTTTCCCTTAAGTTTGTTTCTTAATATTTGTAATTGGAATATAATGCAGAGTGTCTAATTTCATTTATCATCCAATTCCAACCTTTTTTAGGTATTACGAATGAGATTAAGTAGATGATAAATGTCGCATGAAACACTTGTTTCAGAATTCAGTTTAGGAGATGAGCTAGTAAAGGACCCATCAATTAATTAAAATGTTATATAAGAGAGATTTGGTTTGATCCATTGTGAGCACATGCATACACGTAAAGGAAAATTGATAGGAGCAACTACTTGCATATATTTGAAGACCGAGAAAAATGTATAAAACATACCAAAAGGGACTATGGTTGTGGATACAGTAAGCATTAGTAACGGTTTACGCCCATACTCGTCTGCAAGCTGACCCAAAATTGGAAGTACAACCATCTTGAAAATCCCAACAACCTACAAAAAAAATGAAAGCAAAAAGTTCTTAATCCTTCGTTTAGGAAGAAAACAAAAACACATCAGACAAAAACAGAATCACAGTCTATCATTAGTTCTAGATGTCATTTTGCCCAAAGTTGTGGAGATAACTTTAATCTTTCATATCTTAGACACAAACATTAACAAACAAATATTATCTCACTAACTCATTATGCACTCTTCACAATTTCTTCCAGATCCACCTCTACTTAAGGAAATCTTATGTGCACTTGTATTTAATTACTGTGTTTAAATTGTCCCAACAAACTAGTTCATTTCACAACTCTCCTTAGAATTGTTGAATTCCTGTCCTCGTGTTCATGATGCTACAACTCAATATTAACATGGCACTTCCTCCCAAAGAACTCCTTAAGGAGAAAGGGAAAGAGGTGGGGACCTAGGACACCTTTTTTTTCTTTCCTTCGCTGATAGGAGAAGGATGTGGTGGTGTGGGGTAAAGAGCAAGCTTGGCCATATTCATGCGCTCATTGCTCCCTGCCCCACATTTCAACTATCACATAACCTTTAACTTAAAAATGAAAGTAATATTCGCTAAATGAAAAAAAATCAAGCAACTAGACAACAGATATGAACTACACAACCTTATTGGTCTGAAAGGAACTAATGAAGAAAGTTACTTGATATCTGACCGCAAATAAGGCATCTATAGGACCCACACTTGCACTTGAAAAGTATATGCATTGTTTGCAAGTAACTATCCTATACTCTTTTGACATTAAATTCACTATGATATTCAATTTAAATGAATCTGATTTGGAATATCTACCATGCCAAAAAAAAAAAAAACTAATGTTAGTCA
>JAYMTK010004158.1:0-11436 GCA_036897405.1 Pelargonium myrrhifolium | reverse complement strand
TTCCTTGACCATTTTTCCAAACATAGTATTTTAGTTTGACTCTCAACTTGCCCTTATCACCTCAACTTTCCCCTATCAAAAAATGAGTTCCCAAACGATACCTTAATGGTAAGATAGTGGGTTCGAATCACATTGGGTCGGGTGTGGTGGAATTTTTGGGTAAAAAAGGGACAGCTACCCCATGTTATGCAACTCAAGTGATAAGAAAAAAAACACATGTTGTAGTTTTAAAGATAGGTTAAATGGTTCCTGACATCCTAGGCTGTTTTAGATTCTGGAGTTAGACACTAGTTAGAATTTTCACTTGTATTGTTTTGATTTATAGACTTTTTAATTTTTTTTTTATTAATTTACTTCAAGTTACCTATTGTAACAAATTGCTTACCTCCGCATCAACAATAAAGTGTTATGAATATGAAGCTTAATCTTTGCACTTTACATTTTTTTTTAAATTTACTCCAACTCACCACTGCGAAGCTGGCCGTCATTTTCACATCCACTTCGCCTTCTCTTCTCGTCGGATCTTTCTTGCTTCCTCTATCCATTCTCCGTTTAAGACTCCGACGACCCTGCAAACCACGTCGAAGAGAGGTTGGACGATTTCGATAACTTGGAGGAAAGTGGATCGGTTTTGATTCGAAGCCCAAAAATAGAGACCATCGAAAGGTCTGAAACAGTTTAGATTCAAAACGAGAAGCTTTTACGTTCAACTCTTGCTCCGAACAATCTCAAGACTACAACGATGTGAGAAACAACTATTTTTTTTATTATAAAAAAAACAGAGACTGACTCGTCGGAGTCTCTGGGTTTTCAGAGTCTTTGTAGTTAGTTGCCGTTTTGTCTTCTTCTTCAACCTATTTTTGCCAGAAAATCAAATATCTGGCCGGAATATTCATTGTTTCGCCGAAAACTTCATACACTCGGCAGAAACTTTATAAACTCATCGAAAATTTCATAAAATCGTTGGACAGTTCATAAACTCGTCGGAAACATCATATTTTCACCGAAAAATCCAAAAATATTTCCTAATTTTGTCATCCAACAAATTACAACAACTCAAAAATGTCTCATGTCTAATTTCTTAGCATTCTCCTTATACAATCAAGAACTGTATATCTATTGCATGTTGCGAAAAGTAGTAGGCGTTAAAATTTTGAATAACTTTGCTATATGGGATATGTCAACCCAAATATGGATGCAATTGTTTCGTCATTACTAAGTATATGGAACAAAAAACTTAGTATTCTTGTTGACTTATTTATTTGTGCACAAAAATTTCTAATTTTTTTTTTTTAAAACTAACAAACAAATAGGAGATATGGCAGACGAGAAGACCAAATGGTAGGCGAAACTCGTCCTTCTCGGCGGAGCTCATGCCGAAGAAGCTCGTGCCAATGCTTCTTCTCCGGTGAAGCCCATGCTTCTTCCGGCAGATCTGGTCGCGGTGAGTGGTGACTTCAACCAGGCGGATCTGGCGGAGGCTTCAACCAAGCGGAGGCGAGCGGTGGCTTCAATCAAGCGGATCTGGTATTGGTGGTCAGCGGCGAGGAGCGTCGTCAGCGGCAGAGCTCGAGCCACGACGAGGAAAAGCCTCGAGCCACACCAAGGCCAAGCTGCTGGTGGCGATGAGATGTGTGCTCAGGAGAGAGAAAAGAGAAGAGAGAGTGTGATGTCTCAGATTTGATTTCCTCTTCTTTATTTTTTTTAATTTTTTTATTGAATATTATTATAATTTTGATATTTTAGAAAAAAGTAAGGGTAATTTGGTCATTTCCACTGGTAATATCTTTTGCTACTTCAAGGGTGCTAAAAGTTTCAAACCAAAATTTAGAGGTGCAAAATGAAAACATCAATAGTTCAGAGGTGCTTACTGTATTTACCCTTAAAAGAATAGGTGTGCCTGTGTGAGCCTAGCTACTTAATGCTTGCTTGGTAACTATGCTAAGATGCCACAGACGGTATGAATTATTTATTTATTTATTAAATTTATGTTCGGTAAAAATGACGACATCAAGCAAGATCTGCACAACTCCTTTAAGTCACCATTTTTAACAAGAGCAAGATAAATCCTATAAATCAAAAAAAGGTTTGAAAAGAAGAGAAAGAAAACTTGAGCCAATCTGATTATTTGAAATATTGTTTTTTTTTCTTAAAAAACACCACCAAAGAAAGGTAAGAGTTTAGCCGGACCCCTACCTGTTTAATATAAAAAAGGGGGAAAATACATGAAGGAAGGGGACATAATGAGCCTTACCTCTTCAAAGAATACACCTACCACAAGACTATATGAATGCAAACATAATTACATGAAAAGCTTACCAGGATCGTAAGAAACAAAACCAAACCTATCACTATCAATGAGACGAATGAAATCAGAAGCAAAAACAACACTAAAGTGAACAACCAAGTCTGAATCAATAGACAAACCATAACCGGCTAACCAATCAGCAACTCGATTCGCTTCCTAAAAGACCCCTACAAAATCTCATAGCATACACAAAAGGCCAAGGACAGGCACACTGGCCTGAGACTATGTCCACAATTAACTTAGAATCCATCCCAACATAATGTAAAGCCAAGCCTCGATCCCGACAAAGACGCAAACCATGACACAATCCCCAAAACTCTACAAAATTATTAGTATCTGTGCCTAAAAGAAAACTGAACGCCATGACTACAACGCCATCCGTCGATCTAACTAACCCGCCACATGCTGCCCTGTTGCCCCTGCTAGCCTCATCTACATTGAGTAAATAACCCCCCACCGGCAGTGGAGACCATCTCACAACGCGAGAAAGACCGAAAGCGGACTCAAGGAAGTGGAATCAAAAGACGATTCAGAAAGTTAATTTCAGAAATAGATGGCACTGCCTAATACGAAACAATAAAAATAAATTAACCAACAAAATGCGTACATGATCAAAAACCCGATCCGAGAAGAATGCAATGCCATCAAATAATGCTAAGTTTTTGGCCTTCTAAATTTTCAAAATACCACAACAAGAAACTATGCAGAGGAAACCCGAGATTGATGACAATCGTAAGCCTTGACCAAATTTCTCGAAAAGATTAATAATAGAGATCAAAAACAAATGTATGTCTAGAAGCACCGAGACCCGTTGCCACACCCCGACCGCCCCATCGCTGAAGACGAATAAATAGCCCAACGTCTCAACCGTCGACCGAACACAATAGTGACACCTTGAGACCATCGAAATCCCGATGCTAACTACAACAACATCTACAGGAAGCACTCCATGAAACAACTTCCAAACATATATGATAATTTTGGTTGAGAGAAAAGCATTTCATAACCATTTATGATACTGGAAAAAAAAAACCAGGGGAACAAAACTGACACCAATTTGCCTTGACCGAAAAAATACCGTCCACCCTCGGAGTAAAAATCAAGCGATCGTCCAACCCTGACTCAAGCTGACACACCATCGCAACAAGAAGTTCTCTCCAAGAATACAGAAACAATCAACATACATTAGAGAATTATATGCTATAGAACAAGCTGTGAAAACATGGAGACCATACCAGTTGGGCCACAAACTCATTGTCAGAACTGATCAGCAGAGCATAAGATGTATTCATGACCAAATCCTGCAAAGTCCAGAGCAACAAAACTGCTTAGTGCAACTTTTAGGGCATGATTACTCTATTGAATATAAACCAGGTAAAGACAACAAGGCTGCAGATGCACTATCAAGATCTTTTCTAGCAGTTTAGAATATTTCACAACCTCATTTTCACTTCTTGAACCAATTACGAGAAGAACAAAAACTCAGCAAACAGTGTCAGCAAATTCTGATAGATATCAACAAAAGTGGTTCTAAGGAAAACAACTATTAATTAAAGGATGGACTGTTATTTTGGAGGAGAAGATTATGGATTCCTAAGGACTCTACTTTGAAGAAACAACTGTTTTTTGAGTTTCATGACTCTACTATTGGAGGACATGATAACATTAACAGAACAGTAAAGAGGTTGACTGCAAGATTTTATTGGGAGGGCATGTACCAAGAGGTGGAACAACATGTGAGCTCTTGTGAGGTTTGTTAGAAGGCTAAACAAGACAACAAACTTTCAACATGATTACTTATCCCTTTGCCAATTCCTGAGATAGTGTGGAGTGGTGTAGTAATGAATTTTATTACTAGATTACCTCCATTAAATTGACAAACTGTCATAATGGTGGTTATTGATAGGCTAACTAAGTGTGCTCAATTTTTCCCATTAAAAGCTAACTACAACAACCAAACAGTTGCCCAAAAATTTGTGAATGACATAGTTAAGCTACATGGGGTCCTAACCTCAATAGTGTCAGATATAGATAGAGTTTTCACCAACAATTTTTGGAAAGAATTGTTTAAGCTATATGGACCTACATTTGCTATGAGCTCGGTTTACCACCCACAATCCGATGGGCAATCAAAGTCTCTCAACAAGACATTGAAAATGTACTTAAGGTATTTTGTCAATGACACTCCAAACAAATGGGTACAATTTCTTCCTTGGACAAAATTTTGGTAAAACACAACATTTCACAATGTTGTTGGGATGTCCCCATTTGAGGCTCTTTATGGTCGAAAACCACCAGTCATTCAGAACTATATGCAAGGGCACAGAGGAACCTACAGTGCAACATATACTAATGTCAGATGCAACACAATCTATACAGGGCTCAAATCAGGATGAAGATGTTCAAAGAAAAGAACAAAAGGGAAGTGGAATACAAAATTGGTGATTGGGTATTAGTCAAGCTCCAACCTTGTAGACAAAATTTTGTAGCTTTGAGAAAAAAAATCAGAAGTTGGGATTCAAATACTTTGGACCTTTTCAGTGATTCAGAGAATTGGAAAAGTGGCCTACAAGTTGAAATTACCCGATCAAGCTCATGTACACCCAATCTTTCACGTGTCACCACTAAAGCATTTCAGGGGAGATACTTCCAAACAGCACATGCCTTCATCAATCTTGAAAAACTAAGAGGAAAATGAAGAACCAATTCCAGAAATCAGAGGAAACAGGACAATTTTGAAGAATGGAAAGTGGATACCCCAACTCCCAGTAAAGATGTCGAATGATGATACATAGAGATTTTTTTTGGGAAGATGCAGGTTTGATTCATAAGAATTACTCATGTTTACACCTTGAGGACAAGGTGTGTCTCGATGGGAAAGGGTAATGGAATGAAGCAAGTAGGGGATGTGACTATTGGAATTGAAAAGAAGAAGACGAAAGACCAAACGACAGTACAACAGGGTTTGGAAATTTAAAAGGGAAAACAATGTTTGGTTTAATAAAAGCCAAAAGGAAAACGACGTCGTTTCGGCCAACGGTGAAGAAGGAATTCAAAAGGATCCTGACTTGGAAATAAAGAAAGCCACATGCGCAACCCACCCACCTCAATCAGCCATAGAGGATCCGAGAATACAGGAGCTTAGGCGCAGTGCTCGAAGCAGGAGGCCACCTAGCAAGTTGTTAGAATAAAGAGCTAGTAATGACAGATCATAGGGTTGTTGAATGTTGAGATCTCTGTTTCCTTTCTTTCTTTTTCTTCTCTATTATGTTCTTCGATACTGACTTTTTCTCAGCTATTTGTGATGATAGCTTGAGTAACTGTGATGTATTAGAGCCTTATGTTGAAAGTAACTCTGTGTTCTTTTAGCTGAGGCATAACTCTGTGTTCTTTTCAATTTCCCTGATATTTTATGTGCTTAACCATTTAGTACATTCCAGATTCTAAGCCAAGACACAAACAAAAATGGATTCGGCCCGGTGCTCTGCGCTCACAAATTCATTGGGACGGTTATGAGTGTTAATTAGTATTATACATCATCTCGTTGGCCATGATTTATTGCCAGAGACTCTCAACCAATAAATCATGGTTGAAATTCTTTTCTCTTATCAAAATCTTAGGTGGCGTTCGTTTAATTGAGTTTTTAATGTAATTAAAATAGTTATAACTTACTTTCCTTACATTTAAAAACTCAATTTTAAACCCTCAATTAAAAGAAAGAAATATTAAACTGATTATTATGTTCATTTATATCTTTAATTGAATATATGGAAAGTATGAATTTTGTAATTATATTGTTCGTATACAGATTTTTTTAAAATAATTTAGGTAATATATTATTATATAAATGACTTTAATATCCCCAGTAATTTGGATATCTCAATTATATTGATAAATCATAATCACCCCTACGAAGTTGGATGTGGGGTGACAATTCATAATCTTGGGTCGTGCTCGTGTTTAAAGTTTATTATTTTGTTAGATGTATGTCAATTCAAATTCAACCTGATTATTATATGTATTCAATTACACGACCCAACCCATTCAAGGAAATAGGTTAATATTGACTCGAAACGACCCGATACATTTGACTTGTTTATTTCATATTCACAACGCATCAGATATGGGAATCATCAAGAGATCAGATGCACTCACAGGACCTGCTAGTATACATTGTTTTATTCGTTTCTCTAACCTCTTTTCTCCGCTTGTTTTTTCATGCTTGGATAATCAATCAATATTGTAATGATAAGTAGTTATAGGTAGAGTCTCATTGCTTGTATTCACTTGGAATTTATTGCAGAACCACATAAATTTTCGTTCCCACAAAAGAAACTATAGTTTCTCTTTTCCCTGTATTTTGAGTGTTGGATCAGAAATTTATGCTATATGTCAAAAATACCGCAATATTTTATAAATCTTTATGAGTTGTGGAAAACTCGAACTCAAACAACTAAAATGTTGTTTACTACAACCCTCCAAATGGAGATTAGTAGAAAATCCAACTACTGTATCAACAACATATGAATATAACTCAGCACAAAAACGATCCTTTCACCAAATCAACATGAAAAACTATGCTTCATAGTGGAAAAGTCTTGAACACATACTTAATCAAGTGACAACCATAAATTTCACAAATATGAAATTACATATATCCAAATAAAAATATTTATTTCAATAATCAATCAATGTCATTCAAAATGTTTTGCTAAATCAAAAGTAGTGTAAGTATAAAACCTACCATATTAAAATTGTCATATTAATTTCAACAACCTCAAATAAACTAAAGATCTTAGATAGAAGGTAAGATAACTGTCATGATAAATACGTTCTTCTTATAGTCCGATAACCTAAAAAAGTAATCTAGCAATGTTTGATCTTTCACCAACCACATACCAATTCTAAGCTTCTGTTCATCACTGAGTTCGTCTATGGTTTCAACAAAATCCATAACTTGCATGCGCCTTTTTATACCATTTCCTTGAGGTTTCATTGTAGAAGCCAAAATTTCAAGATGCTCAACGGAATCTTTCATTACTTTCGATATTTCAGTAAACTCGTTAGCAATAAGACTTACTACATTTGACATGTTCATCTTCTTCTGCTTCTTTTATTGATGCCACTACCATATGCATCACCACTAGTATGTTTTTGGCTCGCGACATTTTTGTTTTTAACGGTTGGTGTATCTGCTGATTGATCATCAAACGATTCAAATTATGAAGACATTTTTGCAGCATTCTTCCAATTCCATGTCATTTCTTCAAAACTTTCGTCATCAACATCCACAACATCTTTTTCAAAAGTGAAGCCTTCTGCAGGTTGAGGAATGTAGACACCACTATCTCGCTTGGGTCTCCCTCTCCCTCTCTTAACTGTGTTAGATGACTGCCTCTTGTGATTGAATCGTAATAGCTATTTCTTTACTTTCAAAAGAATCTTCTACGTGCGCCCCATTTGCTCTATCATATGCATATATCTCATGCAATGCATCAAAATGGGGAAAAGGTTTGTTCCTAAGTCCTTTTGCTCCAGGGTGACTCTGCCACATAAAAACGCAATATAAGTAAATTATAATAAACTCATACTAAAGCTACAAAATTAAATTCATAACATTGTCAAATTTAACAACATAAAAATTGTGATTTCACAAACAAAAAAAATCATGAAAGTTGTAATATAAACGAAATAGTTATTTACCTTTATCCAATCACTCCAGACATCCTTGTCCACTTCAACACATTGTTTCTCCTCATTCCATCCAAAACCAGAAGCTTTGTCTGATCTCATATCGGAAATGGCATAAAATTGCTTTTTCAATGTCTTAATTCGAGAATCAATATGAGGTTTCGATGAAAGTGTGCATCCTGGAATTCGATCCTTCATAAACTGCTCCAACACTTTCAAATAACCATACTTAAATCCATTATCAGATCGCAAATGTGAGTTCTTTTTCAAATCTAGAAGTCCTTCTACTAATACCTCATCCTCGCGGGGTGTCCATATATGATATGTGTTTTCACTCATCCTTAATTGACAAAAAAAAAAAGCTTTCTTAAGTAATATTTTACTGGATATACAAAATTAAAATTGACAGAAAATATCATGTGTTTTTATAGAAAATTTAATTAACAAATATATAATTTGACATTTAATAACAATAATCATATTCAGGAATTCTAATGTTGTCAACAATCACAATAAAACACGTAAAAACTTCAACATAATACGATCTAAATCTTTACAAAACACAAAATTCAATCAACTTGTTGAGTCTGATATGTCTGCCACCTATTATCTGCAAGTACGTCTCTAAATTTTGCCCATTGAGGACTAGGTGCCAAATTTGTTATCAGTTCATGTTGATTGTCATGTTCATGCACTTGTCCCTCACATGCATGTAACTCAGCATCATACATAGCCTCAAATGGGTCATCTCTCATGTGTAATCTAGTGAAATTATGAAGTAAACAACATGATGTAACAATCTGGCTTTGTGTGTGAATTGGATAACTTGACGCTTGCCTAAGGATGCCCCACTCTCACTTCAAAACTCCAAAACATCTTTCAATTATATTCCTAGCTTTGCTATGCCTCATGTTAAAGTGTTCACGAGCTGTTTCAGGCTGATATCCACTTCTCCAATCATTCAAATGATATCTTTGACCTCTATAAGGTGCTAAGAAACCTTCCCCATTAGTGTACCCAACATCACATAGGAAGTAGCACCCTGTCATTATAATTATTTGACATAAGTTTACTTGAAACTAAATTAATTCAACAAAGACATAGATTTTACTCTCTTTTTTTAATTACCTCGTGGCACTTTAAGTCCATTTGGTCTACTCAAAGCATCTCTTAACACCTTATTGTCATGAGCTGAACCTTCCCAACCAGGTAATACATAAATGAATTGCATATCTGGAGTACAAACTCCTAGCACATTCATTGGTATGTCTCCCTTCCTGTTTCTGTATCTAGGTTTATCCTCCACAGCTACACGACAACTAATAAATGTTCCATCAACAGCACCTAAACAATTCTATTTAACATAAATGAATTAGTGTTTAATGTTATTAAATATAATATGTTGTGATAAAAGTTCAAAATTTAAATTTACTCACCGGGAACCACTTCCACTTACTATCAGAATCATTAGAAATTGGTTGTGGGTCTTTGAAAAGATATTTTCTTAATCGCAACACGGCGAGCAAAACTCGATTGAAGTACCTGCTAATAGAATCACCAGAACGCCGAAATTCTCTCTGACTAGTTCTATTCTTATGATGGTGACCTAGTGTGAATAAGAATAAGGCTAACATCTCATTTGGTTGTCACTGCTTAGTACCTTTTAGACCTCCAAGCTCACAAATCATTTTCAACAGTTTATTAAATGCAAGTTGATCCATTCTAATATGGGAAATACATATGTCATGATGTGCCATTATCAGTGACCATAATTGATTGGTTCTAAATGCACACCTCTCGCTAAAGGTTGAAGGTATCCTATATACTCTACGGGTATGCAACATTTGTTCCTCATTCATTAGAAGAATGAGAAATAATTGAAATATTTTAATTATTTTAGTCACTAGGCTGACATATATGGGTGCATAAATTGCAGCTATTCGCATATTCAAATCTCTTCTCGGCATTCTAGCAAATTAGAAAAACTCGAATAAAAAAAAAACAAACAAAGAACATAAAACAAATGAGTACATTCGCATATAGTTGAGAGCTTATGAAATTTTGAAAACGGAAATATACTATAATATACTTATCAACAAACATATTATATTTATGAAACTAATCGAAACGGCAATATACTTTGAACATAAACAAAGATTTCGGCACTTTCCCTCTTGTAGTAATAAAATGCTGACAAAGTTTTCTGAAAAAGTTACATCTATTTTAGATTTCGTGTTTAACCTTATCAAGGGGCATGACCCAAATTTATATACTCTATCGAGATACAATTTAATATACTAACGACGAAGAGTTTTCTATGTAATGTTATATCCTTATATTATAGACTACAACAAAAATTAAGTTACTGGTTGTACCATTTGGTATCCCTTATTACGTCTCGGTTATATAATTTATAGTTTACATTGTTATTGTAGCTTCAATATGTGATGACCTTTGTTACTACTCTCCTGTAATTAGACTCCAGTTAAGGGATATTGACAGCATATCCTTTATATTATCAGCCGAGTTTACCTCATTTATTTAAAGAAATTGCCTCTAAATTTCAGGTCAAAAGTAAATCACCATTGTATCCATCTATAATGATACCTACTCAGATGTATAGGCAACACCAAAATTGCTTAATGAAAAGCTTGTTTATGAAGCTACCACATCGGGATATAGAAATTCAATTTCTTAACAACCTTATTTTGAAAAGATTTTAAATTGAAATAAGCTCCCCAAATCCTAACTTAGCACTTTTTATATCCATATATTGGTATTGTTGGTGCCCTGCAAATGAAAGCGCCATAGAGCAAATTGAACAAAAGCATTGTGCATGAAGATATTTATTGGTATCAAATATCTTTTGCATATCAAATTATAAAATTTTACTGAAATTAGAAAAGTACTTTTACAAGATTAAGCTTCATGCTCTTATGATTTTCATAGCTCAAACCTTAGAAACAACAAAAGCCAATACGATTTAAATAATTGAGAATTCAACAAAAATATAATACCTGATGAACCAGAGATTTGCTGATAAACTTCAAGCAGTGACCGTTTGATCAATGAATTTACGTTGAAAGGATACTGACAAACGTATTGTATAATAGGGTTTTAGGTATTATAATGGTCTTGTGATTCTTGTGAAATTTAAGGATAATTTTGTCAAGTTACATAGTTAGATCAGGGACAAATTCGGTATTATACAATAGAAGTAATTAGAAGGAAAACTAAGGGCAATATAGTCAAATTATTAATTTGTTGAAGGAATATAAGGACTTTTTAAATTGGTGGGCCCACCAATTCCTATCATTTCAATAATTCAAATTTCTCAGGAATTGAAATAACACCCTAAATATGGTATTTCAATTCCTAAGAATTTGGATTTATTCAACCAATCTTAGGAAAGATAATATTTTTTTAATTACAAATGT
>JAYMTK010004157.1:0-11439 GCA_036897405.1 Pelargonium myrrhifolium | reverse complement strand
ACTTATCTTCATTGGGCTACATGGGGCAGCCTGCTCTGCTGGGCCTGCCTGAACTAGGCTCTACCCTCTTGGTTGGGCCTTCTTGACCCACTGTCTTTGGACCTCCAAGGCCCCTCAACTCGGGCCCTGGGTCATCAGGCCTCTTTGACTGGTGGCTCGGGCTGACTCTTTGACTAGTCGCCTTGCCACGTGTCGTCATCTCACTGGAGTAAAATTCTCCCGACTTTTTGTGCATTATCATAAATAATACTCCTTCTGTCCTAAAATGAGTGTCTTTTTTTCTATTTTGAGAAAAATTAAGGAGAAGTTAGTGTGTGTAGTATGTTTACTATTGTATTCTCATGATCATGTGTTGAGAGATACTACCTATCTTTTTATAAGGATATTGTTGACAATTCATACATAACTAACTTACTAGAAAAGTAAAGAAGACACTTATTTTGGGACAAAAACTCAAATGAAACAAGACACTCATTTTGGGACGGATGGAGTAATAATTAAAAGAGAGAGAGAGAGAGATAAATTCGAGAAAAAGCTTTCTCTCTTCTTACTGGCCTACGCCTCTGCCGACCGCTCCGCCTCCACCATACGTCCACTCCTCTGCTCAGTCGCGCCCCTCCGTGCTCGCCCACTCCTTTGCTTCGCATCGCGCCGCCTTTAGCCATTCCTTTGCTCCGCCATGGGGGGTCGACAATCTAGACAAAGAAAGCCAAATCTGGGCAAAGAAAGTGTGTGTACGATTGGAGTTGCAACACAATTCATTTCGGAGGAGAATCCATAAGCTTGAAGCTTTCTTAGTTCAGTAATCGGAGAACTTGACTACGCATACTGTATGTTCGAGTCGAAATTGGATTTTTTTCGAAGATTTTTACGATGATATGATTTATTTTATAAGAAATTGAAGTTTAATTTCTTTGTTTTTGGCGTTTCTGTTTTCATATTCGGATTTTAAGGATTTATAGTGTTTTGTTTTGATGAGCTTGATCTGAAAATTTTGAGCGATTGTTGGTGAAGTTGTGTGGTTTGAGATTTCAATCTTGACATTGCATTGGTTTTGTTTTTCAATTTCCCTGCGAGTGTTGGTAATTTCCGGCAAAAAAAGTGCAGTTTGGCGAGTTTGGTTGAAGAACTACTTCAAACATTCAAATTTGTTCTTAAATGTTGACGAAAAAGTGTAAAATGTACATTTCACTAAAAAAAATTTAGATCATGTGGATGGAACATAATAAAAAGGGAATATTCCATCAAGTTAACTAACATAAAGGCCCCTGGCAATAGTACATGGTAGTATAAACTTTAAAAAAAAAAATGTGTAGGCTATCTAGGTGCAAAACGTGTCAAGTACAGGAGGGTCATGTGCAATTTCCCATTTTTATATTTATTAAACAACACTTCATTTATGTTTTGCTTGATATTATGGATGAATAAAAGATAATATTTTCACACACCTATAGGGAGAGGTGAGGACTCTTGATTGTGACTAAACTCCGAACCGGATTAAACCGGTGGTTTACACACACAAAAAAAATGATATTTCCTCTCTCTTTAAAAAAAAACACTTCATATATGTTTTCAAAAGCTTAAATAAAAAAGTTATTTAAATGAGTGAACGATAACAAAATTGTAATGGTCTCAAATGATCAAATTTTAGACTTTGGACCAAACGAAAATATATAGACTACCAATAGGGGGTGGTACAGTTGGTTAACATAGGTTGCGTGAGTAGGAAGATGTCTCGACTTCGATCCCCACTCATCACACCTTTGGGGGAGGTGAAATCCTTAACCTATAAACAAACCTCGAATGGTGATTAGTCTGAGTATAGTCAAACGGCTTAAAGGTGTCAACTGCCAAAAGTGCGGGCCCGCTCTGGAACCCCATAGCTTAGACCCCAAAAAAATTGTAGACCGAAAACGCCCAAATTGAAATATCTTTTATGTAAATTTTTTGATTTGGTGAAATCAAAATAAGAACAAAATCACTTCATCTGTCTCAAAATAAGTTTTCTACTAGTTTTGTTTCGTGCGTTGAACGAATTATGATATATTTACTATACATGAATCACTAATATTGTTTAATTGTAATTGAACCAGTATAAAACATGACATATATGGTTTTGATTAAACATTTGATTTGATATCATGACTTTCCTTATGTTAATAATTTAAATTTGGAAATGTGTTATTTTGTAATTATGAAAAAGTTTAGGCCAAAATTAAAGGTTTGATGATGTGGCGCTCTAATACGCATTATAAAGCTCTTTTTTTATCCCGCTTTTATAGTATGTATAGATGTGAAACATGACACTTCTTTTAGAACAAATATATAGAGAAAAAGAATGATTTTGTGTTGTTGGTGAAAAATTTCAGTCATGATTTATTAGCTAACATTCTCAGCTAATAAACAACACTCATACCCGCCCAAATTCATTTGTTTTTGTCTCTTGGTTGAAAATCTCAAGTAATATATCATGGTTGAGATTCTTTGTATATATATAAAAGAATCTAAGCAAAAAAAAAAATACCTGGTGAGGCATTGCATTTCACTTGTACTCACCCCAATGAATCCATCCAGTACGATCACCTTCTGTATTGGATCCGAATCCAAATTGAGATCTTCAGGTCCCATCAGGTTTGGAAGAAACAGAAGGACATTCATAATCCACAATAGGTTGAAAAGATCCATTCTTCTTCATTCCACAAGTCAGTGAATTATGTCAAGATATCCAAGTAAATAATATATTGTGGGGAGCACGTACAGTTTTTACTAATAATGTCAACTTTGTATATCTAAAAATACGTTTACTACAATAATTCATATTCTAGTACAAAACATCATCTAATACACTCATCTGGCAATACTTAAAAATTTGGGAAGAAATCAAATTCCTAGAATTTGAAATCCTTCTTCTTTGTCTTCCCCTCCTTTTCTTGCATCTTCCGCTTCCTTTTCTTTTCATTCTGCAATATTGTCATCTCATAATTATTAGCAAACTAATGTTGGCAGTTGCACACACACATCCCAGAATAGATGAAATTTCATTTCAGGTTAGATCAGACACATAATAAAAAGTGTCCATTTTCCCAACCATACCTGGAAATTCATCAAACTCTATTTTATCCGGCCCTAACCCGCAAAAATGCGGTCGGATTTCGGGTCAAAATTCCCAACTAATTTGAATGTCATTACAATAACCACACCATTAAATAATCTCACCTCAGCAACCATGTCACTGAAATCCTCACGCTGGCTCCGCATCTTCTCCTCCTCTCTTGCTTCCTCATACCTATAAAAAAAATTGCATCAAATTTAGTGTTGCAATACAGACCGAAAACATAGACAATATAGTAACATCAGCAACAACTCATCTTACTTCGCAGGTAAAACATTTTCCATAAGCTCCAGTTCTTCTGGTTGCAGTGTGACATCCACTTTATCTGATTTCTGGCCTCTAAGCAGATCAACCTGCAATGAAAAAATTGCATAAGGGTTGGTATAACAATAACAATGGTAATCCATATTATCATGCTCGTGAATTGTTGTCCTATGCGATATAAAAATCACCAATGCCCAACTATCACGTCCATAAAGGGTTGTCTACCTTACAAATTTCAAGCCAGCATCGAGCATATTCATCCACCGAGATGATAATGTCAGCAGTCAATAACCCAAGATTACTCATTGATTTTTCATCCAACAAACCATAGACACTTATTTATTGATGTGCAGCGATGATGGTTTTCATAACCTTTTCTTAATAGTTCATAACAGCCCTATTCTAACTGAGAAGTGATGAATTTCAAGGATATAAACCTCATTGGACACAATTTTAAAAGTGAATGCAGTGAAATGATACTTCTCAAATTAAAATAGACAAGGTCTACAGAGTTCCTTTCAATTATAATACTGTATACTTGACTATTTTATCGCTGAATACCAGTTGGTAACTAGGCCCGACACTAAGGTGCTAATATTGCATGTCATATTCTTGAATTTATTATAACCCACCATTAGGGTATGTGAGTTCCACCAACCAATCCAATACTATATGATATGATCATCATTGTATCAAGTGTGACATACAAGACCTAGAGAATTGAAGGGCAATGAAGATGACTCGGCTCAAGCACACAAGTTTGTGCACATCACTGTTTCTTACCCTTTTGGCTGATGTCTTGTCTTGAGTACCAGCGCCAACAACATACCTGTATGCAGAAAGAGGTGTGTTAAGGAGCAATACAGATAAGAAGATTGGCAAAATTTATAAAGCATTTATAAAAGAAAAATTTGGCATACGTGTGTGTTGTTCCAAGTAAAGTCCCAGGAGCAATTCTTTCTTCTTTCTCTTCAAGTACCTATAGACAAAATAATAACATATGTATATGTCGTTAATATGTGCTACAATGTTTTGGCTAGAGAACATTAGTCTACAAATCAATACTTACTTGGTAAAGAGGCCTTTCAGGTTCCTTCCTTTGCTGTTTACGCAACTCGATAACATCAGGTGTCTCAACTCCAGTGGGAGTGCTGACCCAAAAAAGAAGGCGTTACAGTGTAAATCAACACTTAAAATGCTGCACTCGCTTCAATAAAATGCCAATCTCTATTATTTCACTAAAGTCTCAATTTAACTGCGTACCTTGAAAGGCTGTCCACGGACTGGATACCATCCTCTAATTCCTCCTCCTCCATCTGCTCTTCCTCCTCCTCCTCCTCTTCTTCCTCCTCTTCCTCTTCCTCCAAATCACCCCAATGTTTTGTTTTATCAACTGGCTCTTCCTAATTTAATCAATCAAAACAGTCGAGGTAAAAGAGTTTATACATCACACACAGACATGAAATGAGTTTCAAATTCATCGGTAATAAAAAAGGGGATAGTTATTGATGCTGGTAAAAATACAAGTTAACACTGTCAGAACACTTTTGGCCAATGTAGAAATTAAAAAACAAAAAAAAATGAAAGTCAGGGGTTTAAGATATAATAGAATCACTTTAAAATAAAGAAATAAATAAAATCATTTCCCAAAAGGCTAGTTTTTTTAATAAGAAAAATAAACAATAATAATAATTAACTCCAGTTTGGCCATGTATTTTGCACGCATGCTCAGTTAATAGGGGTTAAAACTTAAAACAAGTGAAAAATATGATACTAAACAAAGTCGAATATAATTTTTTGGGCATGAGTGATGACATAAAATAGTAAATTAATCAATGATTTTTAAAAAATTAGTTGGAGAATCATTTATCACTTTAACCCAAAAATCAACAGGGAAAAACTTTGCAATCCAAAATTACAAGCAGGGGAGCATTTATGAGATATTACCTCATAGTTTGGCTGTTCTTGTAGCTGTACACCAAACACATCACCATATAGAGGACGTCCATACTACAAAAATAACATAACAGTAAATTAGTTAAACAGAACTATAAAATGGAGCTGAATATAAATATTTCAGAAAACAAAAATATACAAGCCAAAAATATACACGCACATCATGAATGTGGTAAAAGCGAACTTACTTCATCAACAGGAGGCTTGCCCCAGCCACCAGGATGATATCCAAAGCTAGCGCCAGGTGGAATAGGAGCATTTAGCCCAGGAATTTTCAAATGTGGATACGAAGGTGGAGGACCATATCTCTGGAACAAAAAGAAAAGAAAAGAAAAAAGTCAACTTTACTTGAATGAAAGAAAAGATAAGGTCAATCAAACACAACTCAATTAAAATTAAATAATAATCAATAACAGGCACATGTTACTTAATCTAACCTGCATATTGATGAGCCA
This sequence comes from Pelargonium myrrhifolium, assembly GCA_036897405.1. Lineage (NCBI taxonomy): Eukaryota > Viridiplantae > Streptophyta > Magnoliopsida > Geraniales > Geraniaceae > Pelargonium > Pelargonium myrrhifolium. The sequence continues at coordinate 5,652 of JAYMTK010004157.1, read as the reverse complement.
TGGAGGAGGAGCACCCTCTGGCATACCAAGGGCTTCTTTAAGCTCCTGAGAAAGAGTACCTGGTTTCATCTCCCGCAACTTTACCTGAAGGACAAATAAAATATAAATTGAGTTACATGATAAACATCCTATACATGGACATAACACAATTAAGCTGTTCACAACATTCCAAAAAAGATGACTACTTACACTTATGTGGACATAAAACTGGAAACATTTTAGAGTGGTGTTAATATTTGCTAGTTGCTACCTGTTTAATACACTAGTTTTTACAAACTTGTAAAATAAGTAGTTCTGATTTGTTAGTATTTAGATTGTGCGACGCCATAATTGCTATCTAATAGTTCCAACCTACTGCTCTTTTAATCCAAAATGTAGCAGCCAATGGTACCAAACACGGGCTGTCAGTAAAGGAAGAAGCTGTCATAAGTTTTAAGAACTGAAAACATTTTCCTTTCAACTTTAATTTTCTAATCTTCCTTAAATAGTTTAAAAAATCAGCAGCAGGATGTGACTTCCACTTTCGTTCATGTTTTGCGATTGTTTCTCTTGAGATTATTAAGGAAAGAAAATACCAGAATTACTCTACCTTCAGATATCATCACTCGACATGGATTGATAAAATCCACAAATCAGAGAGTAACTCCTCAATTGACAAGTAAAATGAAAGTATGGAACAAAATAAATTTCTCTCAATACAGTTATTTGTACACTATGAAATCCAGCTATTACATTGCGTAACTTTCCACAGCTAGCAATCACCTCCAATGTCTTTGTTTTGAGCTAAAAAAGGCAATCAAAATACTATGCATGAATCTGACTTTTCCTGGAAGACTAGAAATTCTACATGATGTCTCCTTGCGGTCATGTTTGTCAAGAAGAGAAGGAATATCATTCATTAAGATCAGCATATAAGAAATACTAGCCACGTTAATGTACAGCAGTTCCAAATGCACAAACAGATTAACAAAATCAAACTTAGAAACAAAGAAAAGATATGCTTGTGTGTGGAAATATCGTGTCAGTATAAAACATGTACCTCAAACTCTTTCCCTTCATGGTACAAATCACCAAGAGTCGTCAACTTGGGCTTTGTCTGATACTTAAAAAAAGCATCATGAAGAACCTAAAAGACAGAAAAAGCCACAGTATCATCAGTTGAAGGTAACAACTCTTTATAACACATCATTGTCACAATCAAGTAGGGCACCACAGAGGAAATGCACATTGGCCGAACAAAATAAGAAATAACTTATACCTGATAGTCAATATCCATTTTGCCCATCTTTGGCTGCATACGCTCACGCTGCTTTTGTTTCAATTTCTTACCATCCTCCTTCTCAATGTAGGCCTGCAGTAAGGAATCCAGAAACAATCCCACAAGTCAAAGATTGCAGCAAAATACATGGGCAGCAAGATTTTTCATCTGAATATTGGATATCAAGAATGTAAGTAACAAAATACAAATAAAGTTACTGCAAGAAGGTCAAGGAAAATGCATTACCTGTCTAATTTTCTCAATTCCTGTTGCAGCAATAAAATCAGGAAGCTGAAAAGGTTGCTTCTCAATACCACGCTTTCCCTGTCAAACACAGAAAAAAGATCCAAGCTCCGATGAGATAAAAGTGATTTAAAGGAAAAGGAGCACCAAATTAATTTAGCATCTATCAGTTAACTATTATAGTTTAACATGTCAGAAACTCAGCTTGTGCATTGAGCACAATGGATAGACATCTGAAACTCCATACCAAATTAATTAGAATCACACCACTTCAAAGAAACAACCCTCGAGATCTAGCATGCAATGGCACTCTGCTAAACAGAAGTACCCTGACAGCATCATAAAATGGTTTAATTCCCACCCACACTAACAAACATATTTAAAGATATATAATCAAAAATTCCCTTTTGCCAAACACCTACAAGTCCAGGCTCCATGATTGTCACAGCCGCTCCCCTGCAAGAACCACATATATACGTATAAGAGAAACCTTATGGACGAGATCTTCTATCCCTCACCCTTTGCCCTAAACCCCTCAATGTTGACCATGTCCATCAGATATGTATGCATATTTCACCCATAATGCCCAGTTTAGCAAAGAGTAACTAACCTGCAAGAACTTCCTTTTCTGACACCAATGCCTTGGTACCGGAACAGTATTTCGATATGATTTTAAATACACCAGCAACTTAGGGTCTGCTGCAGTAGCATCCCATACCTGAAAACAGATGTAAATAATAAGAACAAGGATAAGAAACAGAAACATCTTGAAATAAACAAATCAGGAAGGAAAATAAAAAAAGAATAATAGACTTGACACTCATTCCATTCCACCATTTTCTTAAAATTGACCCACAATACAGACTACATACCAAAATCGCATGACAATTATACACCAATTTTAATTTAGTTATGCAGTGCTGGACATTAAGTCCTTGACAAAAAAATGTGAAGACAGATCAGTGAAGACCACATAAGACAGTCGTAAAAGTTATCATGAATTTTAAAAAAAAAATCAAGTATAAAGCGGTATATACTTTAGATAGACATCCACAATAATGGAAATGAAACCTCAAAAGGATAAAAAAAACATGTAGCACTGAGAACCCACCCATTGTCTTTATACTGTGCACTAATAGAGTCTAGAATGACTAGAGTCTAGAATGATGTGTTTCAATTTGAACAACCCAACACTGAATCCTATTGCATTGAAGCTTTTAACTTCTATGTCATGCAAAGTGAGAGATACAAGCACTATCATACGCATTAACAAAAATTGGCCTGACAATTGACACATTGAAAAACAAATTTCATGCAAACTTTTTGCAATTTCCTCAGTCTGGTGGCCCTTCCCAATAATGTGTTTCAGAACTAGGTAGCTGCAGTAAGCATAATATTGTAAAATCTCGTATAGCCATGTACTGTAAGGTAAAAGCATTAAATGTAGACTTAAAGTATTATCTTACCATCACAAGATTACTTGAACTATGTATAGAGTAACACATATAATCATATTCCCAGCAAAGCAAAGAGGTATGGTAGCAGATGCAAGTGAACGGACACACAAATCTAGGGATAGATATCATGGTTCTCACGGGTGTAAAGAGATGCATTTAAGTATGTGTGTGTATGTGCGCATGTGCGAGGAGGTAGAAGCTTAAACCACATTAAGATCAGAAGAAAGGAACTGCAAGAACACTAAAGAGAGAAAATAGTATTCGGCACATAGAAACTAAATGTCCATAAATACCTCAACAACATCTGGTCTTGCGCAAATCTGCTTCAGTTCAGCAATCTTCATTCGCCTTTGAAGCTGAAGGATTAGAACATTAACCTTTTTAGCAACCAGATACTAGAAAAACAATGATAAATATGAAAAGGAAAAGAAATGAACAAAAAAGAGAACCTTTTTCTTCTTATTTGAGACACCCTTCTCTTTTTGTTCGTTATCCTGTTCTTCCTCTTCTGAATCTGAATCAGCTTTCTTCTTTGAGATTGCATCTTGGGCAGCCTCATCTTTTTTATCATTATCCTATATTGATAGGAATACATAAAATGTAACTTTATGTAAGAAAATTGAACAAAGGTGCAATATTAACAGCAAAAGCGAAATCCCTCATACCTCCGAACCAGCAATTGCAGAGAAAAACTTTTCAAAAACTTTTCTTGTTTCCTCATCTACATCGTCACCTAGCTCTGCCTTTTCTGGAACATATTCCACCTCAATTTGTTCCACAACCTTAAAATTTAAAACTAAGAGTGTTAATTTTCTGTCACAGTATTTAAAAGGTTATATAGAAGCAGAAATATGAGAAATGTAACATATTAAAAAACTGATGCAAGGAAAATGTGTTATTTAGAAGAAAAAAGGCAAGGCATATACAAATCAGATGAAATGATGAATAAAATAATTTTCAAGTGTAAATAAATATAAACTTCATGCATATGATAATCAATACTAGCACATGCATAATAAGAAAATGCAAGACTTGACAGAGAAGAAAGTCAACTACCATCTACAAATATTAAACTCCATGTATATGATGATCAATAGACTCAATAGTATCATAAATATAAAAAAATACTTGATAAAAGTATAACTTAATGGAGAGATGAAAATAGATAAAATGGATGGATCCAAATTAGTTTTTCCAATGGATTCATGAAGTTGACCCAACTATACCTAGGAAATGGATTTGTCTTGTGATAAATTAAAATCAATCATTTCCATTCCACTACCTTGTTTGGTGGACCTAGCTCTCTCACCCACTAATCTCGTAAGAAAAAACAGCCATGTATCTATTTCTTGGTTATTTTTCTTTAGCTCAAATAATAATTTTTTTCTTACTAAAATACTTTTTTCTGTAAGTGCGTCCATGTTTCTATTTCTTTTTCTTTTTTTTCAACCATCATTTCCACTATCTTCTTATGAAGCAAACATTAGTGTTAGTAAGAATTAATGCCTTACTCTTATTCATGTTGTTAAGCTATCAAAAGAAGTTTTCTATTCCAATCCACCTCATTTACCCCCTTCAGAAGGGAAGGGTATCTTATTTCCATTCCCCTAACCAATTACAAAGAACATATGTAAGACTTTATTGTGGTAGTATAGGGAACAGGTTATCTAAGGTTTCAAATCCCAACAAAAAGGTGAACAAATTCTCAAAAAAAAAAAAATACTAATAGTAATAACAAGAGTCTAAATTAACCCTTCATTTCTACATTTACTAATTTTGAATGAACCAAATGGTGCATGAAGTCCTTGCTAAGCAATTTGATGTGCATCAGCAAGTATCTTATTCTTTTAAATTTCAGCCTTTAATACTAACATTAATATTATTATTAAAAATATAAACTATATGTAATAACATCAAGATTATTCAGTGATGAAAAGTGAACCCTAACTAAGGTTTTTAACACCTGCAAGTATCTATGGTTTCAGGATTTCTTATTAATTTCAGCAGTCAATACTCAACACCATCATGAAAATGATGATAAATTGGAAGTAACATTAAATTATAAACTATATGTAATGTGAACACCAAGATCTACACGATTATTCGATAAATAAATAAATAAATAAATAAATAAAAACTAAATGGAAAGTAAAGCCTAACTAAGGTTTTCAACTGAAAAAAACTACAAAACATAGCATGGAGTTTCCATTACACAAATGACAAACCTTCTCCATTTTCACGGAAAATCATTGGAAAACAAATTTAGGGCCGTCAAAGAAACGGTGTACTTCAGAAAAAATTTCTCCATCTTCTTCTTATTCCACTGGTTAATCTCCCAGAGTCTTCAACGTTATGCCATGTAAAACAAACCCTAGAAACCTAACAAAGAGCAGGAAATGAAGAATAGTGAGAGGAACAGAGGAGCACCTGCTGAGGTTCGGCGTTCTCCTTGCCGTCATCGTCGGCCTGTGATCGATCGGCCTTCCTGTTCTTCTTCTGCTTCCGGCGGCGGCGGCGACGCTCGCTCTCCTTGGCCTTTTTGGTGGCGGGAGGGTTTGGATTGGAGGCGATGACGCCGTTTTGGTGCGTGAGATCTGCGGCCATGGCGTCGTCTGGGTGATGATACGACTCTTTTAATTGAAAGATAAATTCCCAGCAGAAATAGAGAAGAAATGGGAATTAGAATAGAATTAG
>JAYMTK010004156.1:0-11441 GCA_036897405.1 Pelargonium myrrhifolium | reverse complement strand
GTTTATTGTATTTTTGTGTAACTTGTGAATGGGGTTGTATTTTTGGACCGATTGGTGGTGATTGCAATTTAGATTTGGAGGTGAGATTGTGCTCGAATAAGGCAAGCTTAGAATTGAGGTTTCCATATAAAATTTTGGAGAAAACTGTGTGATAATTAGAGGAGTAATGCTACATGTTCGAAAAATTGTACAAAATAAACTATACAAAATGATGTGTCAATAAATGAAGCATGACACATCAAATATTTCATAGATGATTTGGTCGAATCACAATATGCCACGTGTACAACACGTCTTATAAACCGGGCGCTCCGCGCCAGAAATTCATGGGAGGGTGGTGGAATCATATATGTCAGATTGTAATTCGTTAAACTTAATTTTAATGTAAGAAAATATAAAATACGTGTTTGCCACGAAGGCTGTCATGTCATTTTGTACATAATTTTTTGTAAAAAACTTGGGACATTTAGCAATTTTCTAATTAGGGTAGACAATTGGGGGAGATGGGTATTTTGAGAAATTTATTTTTTAATAGTCATGTGTGGTGCACAGCTCTGATGACTTGACGTCTAGAGTTGAATAGGAAAGGTGACGTGACATCTCATGCTGCCGTGGAAGTTATAAACTTGCTACAACAGGTCACATAAAAGAAATTAAAAAAAAATTGTCAGTCTAGGGTTCAAACCCCATATCTGGCGGGTCGCTTCGCTATCCCAAATTCATTGAGAGTGAGTATAAGTGAAATTCAATGAGATGTCATCACCTTATTGGACTGGCTTAGCCTAAGGCAAAAAAAAAAAAAACTTTGGGTTAAATTCATTATATATATATATATATATATATATATGTAGTCAAATGGTATTGGAGAGTGGAAAAGCACACAAGCTGACTCAAGCAGCATACTGCCCTATAGGGTGTTCACGGGCGGGTTACCCGTCCATTAAGCCCAAACCACAATCCGCCCCGCTCTTAGCGGATTGTGGATACTGGTCCCGCTAGTCGCCCATTAAAGAATAGAATTGGCGGGTAACGGTAGAAGCGGGTGACGGGCGGTTTTAGCTGGCTAATGGTGGTCCGTTAGGACATATTGGGCATGACCCATTTCATGAAAATGTAACTAAAAAACAATACAGATGACTAAAGTTTATCTTTTTTAGACTTAGTATAAGCTCAATCAAACTAACCTAATAGATGAAAAAACCATTAAGAATGGATTAATTAAAGTTTAAAGGTTTCTAATGGTCCAAACCTAATGATGAAAAAAACACTCATAACCTATTAATTTGACACATACTATATAACTATATAATAATTAAGTTGTTTGTTACAGGAATTAGAGTATCAGTTTCAGAAATTACAACACCAAGAACCAATCAAAGTTTCAAAGTTACAAAGTAGCAACAATACACAAATTTCAATCCCTCATTCCTTCTCCTTCTCCTTCTATTTCTGTTTATGTTTCTGTTTCTTTTTCTCCAACTCCTTCAAATTGATGTACTCTTCCAAATCTGCAAAACAAATACAGAAATATAAGAGAATATAAAGAGAAACATAAAAATGAAGTAAACTAAACACTAATCAAAAATTGAAGTTTACCTTCATCAATAGCTTCAACTTCTTTCAGGTATTTCTCAAGGTTAATAGGGTTCATGACCTCCTTATCCATTCTTGAGTAAACACAAGACATTCAACTATTTTAGGGGTTAAAGAACTCTTAAAATTTGTGAGAACCCTACCCCCATGTACTAAATGCAAATTCAAAACTAACAGTGGATATTGAGATGACCAAAAGATCTTTGGCCATCTTACTCACAACAGAAAATCTCGCTGAATTGTTATTCCAATATGACAGAATATCAAACACACCTTCAAACTCCTCCAAATTCTCCTTCAAATACCGATCAAGTTCAGATCTGGTATTGTTTTGGCTACTAGTCAATGATTGCTTGAATACAACAGAAATCATTCCTTTCTTTCGTTTTCCATGCTCAACAACCTGGGTACTTGGTTGAGAACATGCCAAACCAATAGAAGGAGAACTAGGAGTAGAATCATGTAATAAGTTGAACTCATTGAACAATTCAGTGAGAGTACTCTCAACCAATGCAGAACCAGAGGAATTATAAGGCAACATCATAGAGATAACATATTTCAAAAACTGTAGCTTATACCCCGGATCAAACACTTTAGCAATAAAAATAAACAGATTTATCTTGTCAGGATCACCCCAGTACTTGTTATATTTGTCATTCATAGTATCAGACATATTAGACATACCAAAATCAGTTTCCGTAGCAACATCATGCAACACAAAGTAAGTATCAGAGATCTAATCTAAAATGATATTAGATGTTGTATATGCAGAACCATAAACCCTTAGAGTCGATTCATAAAAATGTGACATGAAATCCATAACACTTTCACATTAACTCAATCATCATCAGAAATGCAACCAAGTGTTCCAGTAAAACTACCATTTCTCAACTTAGTATTCATTTCAATTTTAAAATAAGTATCAACATCCTCAAACTTTTCAAAAGCCTTTTCAAACTTAATAACATGCAATAACATCATATATGTGGAGTTCTAGCGAGTGGGAACATCAAGAGACAAATCACACTTAATATCAATGCCAAACATCAATGTACAGTTTTTAAAAGTTTTAAGTCGGTTAGGAAACAATTTTATAAACCTCACAGTATGCATGATTCTCTCAACAGAAACACCCAATTTTCCAATACCAACATTAACAACCAGGTTTATAATATGAGTAATGCATCTCATATGCATAAACCTATCATTCAAAACACTATTGTTTACAAACTTTTTTTGCAAGTATGCGAGTGTTGTGTCATTAGCACTCGTATTATCAACATTTACAATTAAAAGGTTTTTTTATACCCCAATCAAACAAACATTTTTCAACAAATTTTCCAATATCTTACCCCTTCTGAAAGAAGATTGGACAAAAATTAATGATTTTCTTGTTCAATCTCCAATCATCATCAATGAAATGTGCAGTCAATACCATGTAATTGATTTGCTGAACTGATGTCCAAGTATATGTTGTCAAACAAATTCTTGACATCCCCTAACAAAAAACTCAAGGAGTTTACTCTTCTCAGAGTCAAACAGATCATACACGTTTCTCGTACTTGTAGTACGAGATGGTACACGAAACATAGGAAAAATTCAAGCAACAAAATCCCTAAAGCCTTCACCCTCTACATGCCTAAAGGGAAGCTCATCCTGAACCAACATTTTGGCTAAAGCAATTCTAGCAGCAGATTGATCAAAACGCTAACTATTAACAGTACTACTACCCTTATCATCTTTCACAAAGCATAGTTTTTTCTGTTTGCTATCTAATTCATTATCAGAGTTTGACTCACATTTATCAACATGCATGATGAAGCATAGTAGAAGTTCCTAAATTAATGATATCAGCATCATAATCTCTTTTACAATGAATACAAGTAGACACAATCTTTGTTTTCTTATTCTTAAATGGCTTAGTAAAATGAAAACCGATGCGAGAAGTTTTCCTACGGGTATCCTTACCAATACCCGTAGGCTTACCTAAAGCTCCCGCAGCTTCTCCATTTGCTACAGCAACAACAACATACATCTCAGGCTCCCCCGGAAGCTCCTCCTCAATAGCATCCATGCTTTCCTGCAACATATTACAACTACATGTTAAGAAACTGAAACACAAACATAAATGTTAAGGATCAATATCATAAACCCTAAATCTAAAGACACACTCACATAAATATAAACAAAGATAGATAATGAAACAACTACAAAAAGTCAGAAACAATCAGCATGCAAAAGACATTTTAAACTAAGAAATTAACAAGAAGATGCATCCAAGTCATAAACAGCAACACGCAACCCTAGATCTAACATATAACAACTGAAAATATGCATAAATGAACATGCAAAGTAGATTTTGAACATCAAATATCACTATAACATGCATGCAACCCTAAATCTAACATAATACGTCAAAAATTTCAAATACCAGAAACAAAAACCCTAGATCTAGCATATACAAGTCAAAACATCAACATGCAGCCCTAGATCTAACATATTACAACTCAAAACATGCCTAAATGAACATGCAGAGTATATTTTGAACTTAAAATACCACTAAAACATGCGAATAACCCTAAATCGAACATAAAACCTCAGAAATTTCAAATACTAGAAACAAAAACCTAGATATAACATATACATGTCAGAATAGAAACATGAAAAGCTATTTATATGCTTAAAATTTTGAAGAAAGGCAATAAATTAAAAAAAAAATAAAGATAGTTTAGCTAATACTTACAGATGACAATCTTGAAGCTTCAGACTTCTATGAACATGTGCATAAGGCTCTTGTTCTTCTAAACTCACAGTATTTCAATGGGATGTTTTCAAATATAAAACAAAAATCAATACCAAGAACAACAAAAACTAAAAACCAACTAAATAAGTACTTGAGGAGGATGAGCAAGAGTCCGAATACAATGCAAATGAACCAGAGTCCATAAAAGAACTCCGATTATGAAAACCCTAAACCCCAACTACAAACCCTAGACCCAGAAAAAACAAAACCCAAACAACCCTAAGTTTGAATCGACGAAGACAAATTCAGAGAAAGATGAAGAGAGTTGAACAGAGGGAAAGTTTAGCTTTATTCTTGAGAGCTCATCTGAGATTTCAGAGACACACACTCAACACAACAGTGGACACAACTCACAACACAACACGGGACGAAGATTGAATAGTGAAGAATGAAAAACAAAGAGTGAAGAATGAAGAATTGAAGAGAGAGGGGAGAGAGATGATTTTGAAATTGAATCGTTGAGAGAGAGAGAGAGGGAGGCGAAAAGTTCAAAGAAGAGAAGAGGGTTTAAGGAAGAGGAGAGTAAAGAATATATATGTAGGGTAAATGTTAGGGTTAGGGTTAGGGTATTTTTAAGGCCGAGCGGGTTATGAGCAGTTTCAGAATTTAAAATCGTCCCCCGCCCGTTAGCTTAACACGGTTAGGTTTTAGGGATCGTTTAGCTAAGCAGTTTTGCGGGTGCGAGTGTTTAGCGGGAGGTTTACGGGTGCGGGTCTAGCGGTTTGACGGATAATTTTGGACTCCCCTACTGCCCTAGCAGCAGATAGTCAAGGAACACAAAATACTAGAGGGACAAAACTACCTAATTAACTAGAAGGATCCATCATTGTCTACACACACTCTTGATTACATCAAGCGCATCAGTTTGGTTGTCCCTCACCGAAAAACAACCCACCAAATAAGCAACAAGAAATAGGAATTGATTTGCATATATCCCAACTTTGATTCTAAGCAGGTATAGAGGACCCCTCAAGTATAGGAAGAAAAACAAAAAGACAAGTACACATCACTTAATTAGCATAATCAATATCCTAAGTAACTTGGATAAAGAAAATGCTATTGCATCATTTTCTAATCATAGAAACTATCTACAAATATAAAATGTTTCATACGATTACAAAGAAATCAACAAAATACTCCTCCTGGAGTTGAGGATCAAAGCATCTTTGCAATGAATATTATTTAAATGTTCGATTGTAATATATAGTTGCCCTAACTCAAACCTGGTATAGGAACATATCAGATCCTCTCTGTGTGGAATCAGATGAGTTACCCATTGTTTCGGCAGGTCGACGACTCTACGTTGAATGGACTCTTCACTTAGCGCAACAAACCGGATGATCGTCGGGTTCAATATGTGGATTATTAATAATAATCGCACAATCTTGAATGATCACACACCAATACCATTGCAGATGAGATTATGACATTCAATGGCACAGAACACACCAACTAGAATCTGACATCGTCTCCTTAAATGAAGTAAGCAATTGTTTGTTTAGGCCTTTCAACAAGCGAGCATAACAACTTACAACGGAAAGAGGATTTATTATTAAAAACACATTTCTCTCCCAATTGTTTTTGTTTTTAGGGTTAAATAATTTTACTTTTACCTCATCTAGGTTGTATATTTTAGAATTCAAACGAACAAAAACATCTTCAATATTGATGGGCATGCATCTCAATCTACTACGTCTGACACAAACTTAGAAGTTTTCGTTAAAGCGTGGGCTCATTCTATTCGCAAAACTTCATAATAAAAATAAAATTTACTTTTCCAACAAGCATGAGAGTTCTTGAATATCATTAATTATAAGGCAGATGGTTGCCATCAGTCGAGTGTCCTCTTGCAAGCCAATTTTGTTCGCAATTTGCTCAGAAATTGCAGCCTTTTTTGTAATAGTCCCCGCACGCGGCTCACCTTGAGAAATCAAAACTCCAGCCTCAAGCAAGCTCAAAGTGGACCCCACGTTATTATCGACCAATCACACATCGATACGTGGCGAAAATGGTAATAAACATATATACCCTTTTCTTAGTAAGAAAAGATATTCACTCTCATTTTAATTTCTCTTTCTAGTTTTATCTCTCTAGAACTATTGTGATTGTGGTCGAGATCCTACTCTCACGCCTAACATGGTGTCCTAGAACCTCCCCTAGGGTCATCATTTGGTCTATACTGTCTAGTGCAAGTCACAGATCCAAAGCACGACGGCTAGCATACCCTAGACATTAGATATTGACAGAGGATATTGAACCCTTAATGGTAGACACATTGGCCTTAAAACATAACACTTAAAAAATATTCGTACACGTGGATAAGTCAACAAAACAACATCTAGTGTGCCGCATTAACCAAAGGAAAATAGGCGCACCACGCTTATAAAACCTTTTGTTTGTTTAATGATTAGTTAGAGTAAATGGTGGGATCACATGCTTTCGAACTGAGTAAGATTAAAAGCACAAGTATAGTTTACTGTTTGATTTCATTATTTCCAAAACTATACAAGTTTGACTTTGTTAAAAACATTATCTCAACTACTTATTCAAAAAAAAACTCAGTTCCCTGCAGAATATGTGATGATCCTAGCTGTTGTATCCTGAGGATTGTGCCATACAAGTTGTGCCACATTAGGCAAACCATTGTTTTGCAGTACAATTTGTTCAACACCATATAGAAAAAAGAAACTATGTATATATAGTAGCAACAGAAACTATGATACTTGTATTCACAGTTGAGATGTATGATATCAAACTCTCAATCACATAACAAAAAACAAAAAAACAATACAGAAAAAAAAAAAAAAAAACTAATCCAAACCTAATAATGAAGCCAAACTAAACTAGGTTAAAAATATTAAGTTAAAAATTCATAATGTTTAGGGTCCGAAATTGTCAGGATGAGGATAATGAAAAAAATCCTGAGATGGGAAAGCGAAATCCTGAAATTTCCCAGTTTCTTCCCAATTATGATAGGCATAGGCAGACTTGAAAGGAAAATTACCAAATCCAAATCCTCTAGTAGGATAAGAAGTTTGAGCAGGCGGCACAAGACCAGCTCCACTATAAGAAAAGGGTCCAATATTGTTCACAACATCCATGCTGCTTGGGTATAATACACCATCATTAAACCTTGGCAACTGCATATTCATGTTCGTGTTCGTCTCAGGATAGTAGACTGGGGGCTGAGGAAGAAAGCTTCGATTATCACCACTACCGCCCTGAATAACAGTTGGTGTTGATTCTTGATTAATATTCCTATGAGTGTCATCATATGGTGCTAATTCACTGTGTGCCTCTTCTGCTGCAAGAGCTTGATCATCACCATTTTTGTGCTGCGCTGCAGCACTCGCATGATCTTCCTGACGGATCAGCTTGCCTCTTGCTGGCATGTTCTTCTCGTAAATTTTTGATAAAATGTACTTATCCAACTGCATATACATACATACATACATACATGAATCCAAATTCAAATCAATATATAATGTACAAGTAGGTAGCTAGAAATCAAGACATATAAAAAATAAAGAACATACTATCATATCAGCTAGACCCTTTCTCTGGCGGGGAGGAACATTCACAACCCTGAATTCATGCATGATCCAATTAGTTTTCCTGCCGTGCTGAGCTTTTCCTCTGTAGAACACAAGAGTCTTCCTGTACCCTACTATTTTACCTCCTCGTAATATACTTTTGTCGGCTCCAGTAGCTTTCCAGTATCCATCTCCCGCGGCTCTTCTTGGCCGCTTTCCATTTGGATATTTCCTGTCTCTGGGTGTGAAAAAATACCATTCTTTTTCCCCGCACTTCTCGTATTTCGCTGCATTGTAAACACAGATAGATTATTGTGAACGTCAAATTAGTTAATATATACATAGTATAGTATTGAATATTGATTGATATGTAACATATATATATATATATATATATACCAGCAAGATCTTCAGGACTGGATTGATATATGTTAACATCAAAGATCCGGTTAGGAGGTAAAGGCAACTCATAAACCTTCCTCCTCAAGTAGTAAACAATTAACTCGTCGTCCTCGGGACAAAACCTATAGCCTGGAGGTAGGTTCTTCAAGAAATCATCAGAATGGTTATGATCACTATAGACATAATCATCATCCTGGTCTGGTGAGGCATAGCTGGTAGTGGTACTAGTAGTAGTTGTAGGAAGAAGAAGATGATGATTAACAGACTCCTCCGCCATATGTGGAGAGCTTGATATTGCTGGAGATGACGACTCTTCCATCACACTTCAACAAACTTAGACCTACTTGGATTTGGATCTCTACGACTCTAATTGCTTAACTCTCCGCAAACTCCTAATTTATGTTGGACTATAACACCTTTATTTATTTATTTGTTTTTTTAATGATAACTACAAGTTTAATTTTGTTGTTATCACCTTTTCCATTTTAATTTTAAATTCCTAGTATTTCTTATCCGATTAATTAGATTTAAAATTTGATTATATTTTATACAGCTCTAAAACAAATCTGCCTTCCCTCAACATCAGCCAGCCATTTATATGGGAATTGTCCAAAATATAAAAAACCATGTCGTATTTTATATATATATTAAGAACAAATAAGTTAGTTATATATGATAATACAATACAGGAATATGCTGTGTACTTTTGTAGAATCGGAATATGGCGGTTTTGCTTGTTCGACTCAATCTAATGTTGTGTCCCAGGGAAGATTTTAAGGAATATTCATTCATATGATGATACTCAATGAGTCATGTAGTGTTACAGCTATATATATATATATATCATTGCTCGAGGGATGCATGCATGCAGATGTTCTGTTCTCAATGGCAACAAGTAATTATTATCTGCTCTGGTGCTGGACTGAGTTTCTAACCCAACTCTTACTCATCTCCTTAATATGATCCCCTTATTTTTCTTTTTCTTTCTTCACAATCATGAGTTTTTATATTGACATAGTATTGTCCTGCATTTTAGACCTCATAAATGTCTCATATTCAAGTCTCATCAGGTGTTGGTATATGCATGGTTACCATCCCCTATTCAGAAAAGATTTGAACATGAATGCAAAACTTTGGTACACAGTTCCAAAGATATGTTCCCAATATACTGAAAACATACATCTTTTTACCTCATGACCTGTGCTATTTAAATCCCATTTGATATTAAGAGAAATTATAAAGAATAAGAGGAGAGATGATACAAACACTTAAGTTGGGCAAGCTACTGATGGTAAGCAGAAAAGAGAAAACACAGCAACAATGGAATATCATTTTGTGACAAAGATATGTCTGGCAATGACTGATGGAGAAGATTTAATATGGCAGCTAAAAGAAATTATGTATCTAATTAAGGCAAGTTGTTGAACTGGAATGAATATTCTACATGGAGTAGACTTGCAAATCCCAACCAAGTGCCAACTTCTAATTAACACAATTTTAATCTCAAAATGAAAGCAAGTTACCATGAATTGAGTCAAAACATAAACACTAGGAAAGCAAGTCTCACACTTTTTGTTTAAACTATTGCCATGCTTTAGAACATAATCTCGAAGGCTGCCTTCACACGTATTACATTTGATGCTGAAAGGGGTAACTGTTTGAACTCATTTGCCAGAACAATTTCATATCGTGATCCAGGAACGTCATTGTTCTCAACCACCAGTTTGTTGCAACGTTCTGGACAAAACCAAGTTAAACTATTATTAAGTGTACGTTTAACCTTTCATCTTTCAAATAATAAAATGCGATTCCTGCTGCGTGAAACAGATAATTAAGAAATATTTTACAGAATCCAAAAAAGGGTTTGTCCTTTCACATAAAATCCTAACATAGAATGAAAAAAAAAAAAGAGGGGAAAAGTTAATTATGTGTAAATAAAGAGGAAATGAAATGATAAGGATCTTATTTACTGCTAGCTTCAAAGAGTGGAAAGTGTCAGTAGAAGTTTAAATAGTGAAGACTGAAGAAATAATTCAAGTTATTGAAGGTTCTCAGTACGTAAACCCATATCATCATGGAAACTTTGTAACTTGGAGAATTAGAAGCAATCACTTATATGCCAACAGTGGTAATTATAACAAGATGAAATGAATATTAATAGAAGAAATTGTCTGGACAGCTCCATCCTTTTCTAACATCTTAAAGGTCATCAAGTTGGTATCAGAGAACTAATTTATAATATCCTTTGCTTTCTTCAAGAAGATAATTTGAGACACACCCACTCCTTGTCAAGGTGGTGTCCCATGCATGCTTGGTTATGGTTTCTTAGAATAACTGTGAAAAATAAGTGCAGCAATCTAGTGTTTGCCTATTTACTAAATTTGACATTCATTTTCAATATTGAGCATCTTAGCACCTAGATGTCATCTATCCAGCCAAATAGCATTGCCATTGACCATGTTAGTGTATCAATCTACCTAGTTAACAACTCACTTGAAAAAGAGAAGCAAACAAATGGTGTTACCTAACTTGAGGGGGTTTATCAACACTTATAAGTCACTGCCAAACCAAGCTTCCCTTAAATTTGTCCTCCAATTGCTTGTACAAGAGCATTTAAATGGTGAATTTATAATTGGAAGACAATGATTTACAATAGAAGCAACTTATTATGCATGCATGAAGGGTGAAAGGCAAACTATAGAGAAAATCATGTGGCAGAGAGAATAAATAGACAGCACTCAGCAAAATAACAAACCTTTTCAAAGAAGCGGATGATTTCTCCCACTAAACCATCAAACACTTTCAGATATGGACAAACACACTTCAGTTCCACTGGAACAAGAGAGGCATCGACCAGCTCGTAATAAGAACATGAAAACCCAGAAATAAAGTTAAGTTAAATCGCATGCCTGAACTTGACACCATTCTTAGGGGTTGTAGGAAGACTAATCAACCGTCCACTTGATACACTATCCTTCAATTTTACATGATAATAATATATCTCACTGTCACAGATGTCTGCAATCTCCACAAATAAAAGCAACAACTCAGAAAATCAATAATACTAGATCTAAGAACAAGCACACCGTGAGCACACACATTTTCAATTA
>JAYMTK010004155.1:0-11442 GCA_036897405.1 Pelargonium myrrhifolium | reverse complement strand
TTGTAACAGTGTAAACACGATAAGCAACTTGACTAATGTGTTTGGAATATTGTAATATTTAGACGCATCAGTTCCATTAGTGAGAATTGACGGTGGGTACCAAATTTGGTAGAAAATAAAAATGTAGGTACTAACCCTGTTAGAATAAAAGATTGGGTACTAGATTTGATTTCGCGCATAAATTTGGGTACCAAATATACATTTAACTTTTCTCCTTTTGACCAAAATGAAATCATTCAAAAAAAAAAACAAGCTGCTGACATGACTAGGAAGGTGATTGGAGCCAAAGACCATATTTTATCAAAAAAATTTTCCTTTCCAAACATTTGACTCTTGTGAAAGTTGTCTATATCAAATATGGCAAGCCTAGAACCAGCCAAAATGAGGGTAACATCGGTTGCTGAACAAGCCCTTATTTGGACGTGGTAATCGGTCGGATCGAATTTGGTTCAAATCTAAGGTTAAAACATAAAATACGATCCGATAATATATTCAGATTAAATTAGATAAAATTTAAACTTTAGCATAAATTTAATGGATTTATCCAATCCGGTCGATTTTTCCGCAAAAATAAAAAATCCGATTCAAAATTAGTCGAATCAAATTTAAGATGCTTGGAGATTTGGATCCAAATCGGTAGCTATATAAAAAAAGGAGCAATATATAGGCTGGCAGGAATAGAAATTGGATATCATTGAATAGCGTTGCCAATTATGAGAATCGAACTCGAGATTTCAAGGTTTTAAGCTTAAGCAGCTGGGCAGTGGAGTGGGGTTTGGCCACATTGAATTCTCAGAAAGATCTTTGATACAAAAGTCCACCTTTCAAATCACAGTACTGGTTATTGTCTTAAAACTCTCAACCCGATCTTCTTCTTCTTCATCTTCTTCGTAATCGTTGTCGTGTTGTAGTATCCAACAACATCTAATCACGATCAAGGCGATGGCGACCCGCACCGACTCCATTCACGGCCTCGATCTCGACGCCTTGTTCCGCTACTCCTCCGCCAACGTCCTCGGCTTCCCTTCCACCGCCTCCAATTTCTCCCTTTCTCAGGTTCTTTCTCTATTCGCTGATTCCGATTCTGTATTCATTTCCCGCGGCTTTCAGTTTTCACTTTGGAGTTTGATTGCAGTTTGGGCATGGCCAATCGAACCCGACGTATCTCATGGAAGTCACCACTGGAGCTGCCATCCAGCGTTATGTTCTCCGGAAGAAGCCTCCCGGGAAATTACTGCAGTCAGCTCATGCCGTCGAGAGAGAATTTCAGGTTAGAGGTGGACTTCCTACGGTCTGTTTGGCTGTTGAGAAAATGCTACGTAGACTGAGAGTTTCAGATTATGAAATTCACAGTCATTTCCTTTATGCAACTAAGCTTAACCCTGTTTTCAGGTCCTGGAAAATATGAAGGAAGGAATGATAAGTTCAATAAAATAAATAGAGTTAACTGTGTATTAACTATTTGTAGAAATACTATTTGTTAAATCTTTTTGAGTCTATGATGTCACAGGTTCTCCAAGCACTGGGAGTTAATACACAGGTTCCAGTTCCTAAAGTCTTCTGTTTGTGTACTGATCCTGGAGTTATTGGAACTCCATTCTACATCATGGAGTTTCTGGAAGGACGCATATTTATAGACCCAAAGCTACCTGTATGCAATTTGATCTGTTATCTCTTTTTTATGCTTAAATTTGCAGCAATATGTTCACCAATACAATTCTTTTTTGTTATTGTAGCATGTCTTCGGCTGGGTAGATTTTATCATAATACTAACCATAATTTATATTTGATCAGGAGGTCCCTGCTAATAGAAGAAGGGGCATATATCAAGCGACCGCTAAGGTTTTAGCTCATCTACATTCTGTTGATGTTGACGCTATCGGTCTAGGGAAATATGGACGAAGAGACAACTATTGTAAACGGCAGGTGTGTGAATCTCCCGAGACTTAAGCTAATATCACTATTATACTACCAAGCCATGTTGGGAAAAGCGGTTGAGGCGCTTTGGATTCCCTTTAAGGTCTCGGGTTCAAGCCTCCCTGGTGACGGTATACTATGTATGATTGCCCAATCAAACAGGGAAAAAATAAACACTATTATACCTTAAAAGTTATACAATTAAGATTTCACAAATCATAGTTTGTCTTGGAGGAATAGCAATCAGCAGCTGTAGCCTTATGATAGAAATCTTGGTTGAGCTAAATTGCAAATTGCCAAATGTATGTTCTATGATAGTTGTAATTTAGAAGCATCATACAGTCAAATTTGCAGAGGCTCCTTATCAATGGAGTTTCTACTCTCTTTCTGACAATTTAATAATGATTGTGAATTTTAATGTTTTCTTCAGGTTGAGAGATGGGCTAAACAATATATGAATTCAACAAGTGAGAGATATAAGCCCAATCCCAAAATGCTTCAGCTGGTAGATTGGTTGCGGAAGAACATTCCTGATGAAGATTCTTCCGGAGCAGCTGGAGGATTAGTTCATGGAGATTTCCGCATTGATAATGTTGTATTTCATCCTATTGAGGTCTGTTGCTTCAGATGTCTTCACTCTTTGTAGATGTATATGTTTCATCATCACCCTAGTGGTTCAAGTATTTCTACACTTGACTGAAATTTATACAACATGCACCTCGGACTCATCCAACTCAGTAACTCAGATTTTGCTTATATAGTATAGAGTACTTCTGTTTGCACTTATTCCTTACATTGATTTCAGTATGGTCAGAATTCTGTCACTTATAAATGCTAGTCCTTTGACTGCTAAAATTATCGAAGCACATCTGATAGGATGCTCTTAATGATGCAGGACAGGGTGATTGGTATTCTTGACTGGGAATTATCTACACTTGGAAACCAAATGTGCGATGTTGCATATAACTGTCTGGTACATCTCCATTGGCTTACTTTAAATTTTGGCATTGAAAAAGCTATTTACTATCCGATGTTTTGGGTCCTTATCATGCAATTGTCATAGTTAGTTCCTAACTATTGGTTTTGTGTATTTACAAATTTCTGGTTTCATATTATAATCATTTCCACTCAGGAAGCTAGTTATGGGTACTGTTACAAAAGCTTGAATGATGAGCTAATTGCTATTTTCTTTATTGGCAGCCATACGCTGTGAATGTTGACACCGCCACAATGAATTTCAACAAAGGATTTGAACAAGAAGGGATTCCAGAAGGGATTCCTTCACAGGCACAATATCTGGCAGATTACTGCTCTGCAGCTGTAAGACGGACCCATATCTCTATTTTCTCTATGATCATTTTCAAACGTTCATCGTCTCGTATGCAATCTTAGATATTCATGTGGTTGATTAAAGGCATGTATTGTATGTTTAATGCGCATGACGGGGACTCATTGTTTCATGACATTTGGTTTATTCAAATTTCTGGTTTAACATAAGGGTGATAATTATTTTTTATTATACTATTTAACATTGTAGAATCAGAGGTACAGACGGGTTGTAAGAATTTTGTTTGCCATTTCCCTAGGCAAACTGACAAACTGACGGGCTTCTCTCTCAGCTTTTGAAGACATTGCTAATCTAGCATTTCATCTTTTGCCGCCCTTGATAGCCAAGTAAATGATAGTAGTAGATATTTATATGCATAGATTTATAGACTCATCCTGGAATTGTTGTGTTGTAGGGAAAACCATGGCCCGCTGCTGAATGGAAGTTCTATGTTGCCTTTTCCATGTTTCGTGGGGCAGCAATCTATGCAGGAATCTATAGTAGATGGCTCATGGTACGATCGTTTTCTGTGTATATTCCATGTCATAAAGCTTTTCAAATAGGCATTGAAGAGATTGATATATTTTGTCTTCCACGACAATGTAGGGTAATGCTTCAGGAGGTGAGCGTGCTCAACAAGCTGGAGAATCAACTAATGGTCTTATAAACTTTGCATGGGAATACATAGAAAGAAAATCAGTGCTTCCTACACGTCCTCCATCTGGTAATTACACCAGTTGACATTGACAATTATCTCACCTTAAATATATTCATTGAATACGTAATTACACGAGTGTTAGGATTAGATTTGACAAATACTAACATTTCAAGAGTAATAATCAGTTACCATTGCCATGTAATACATGATAATTCTATCATAGAACCTAAATAACCAGAAGGTTTAGTGAGAACTTAAGATTATCATTATTTATTTTTTAAAAGTAATAGGTTTTAGAATCCATTCATATGGCTGTTCCCCGTTGGATGTCACATTTGGTTTTTGTCTGTCCCTGGAGTCCATCCACAGCCATTGTTCTTAAGAATTACATTACAGTGAGATGAACATTTACATCTTGGAGCATGGGCAAACCTAACTTCTTAGAGTTAAACACAACAATCTGTAGGATTCTCTTCTCAGCTCACACAGCTTGGAATTGAGATAGATTAGGTTACCACAAGTGCATTATTGCAAGCATTTAGATTTTTGTAGTGAGATTTATTCTTAGTTATGGACTTTACTATGTTAATCTTGTTAAAGAAATATGTTGTAGGCTTGTTGCATAATCTAAACTCAAAAGTATGCTTGCTGTTCAAATTCCTATATTTTGTATTTTCTAAAAACATTTGCCTAAGGTGTTCTCTCTTTTTCAACTACTCAGAATCATTGGCTCGAGATTACTTAATGCAGCACAGAATCGAGAAAGAAGATCAAAGTCTTTCCAAAGGAAGTGGAAGATTTGTTCCTAGTGAGAAGGTTAAGGAGCTGCGAAATAAACTGATCAGGTTTATGGAAAAGCATATATACCCTGCAGAGGATGAATTCTATAAACTTGCTCAGTCTAACTTGCGATGGACGGTTCACCCAGTGGAGGAGAAGTTGAAGGACATGGCAAAGAGAGAAGGACTATGGAACTTATGGATACCTGTAAACATTGTTTCTTCACTTCATTTACGTTTTCCTCATTTTTTGGGTTTTTGAATTCTTTTTCTCTGCTAGCTCATATGGTTATTGTGGTTTCTTTTGAGGATCATATTCTTATTGTTTAACATGTTTAACTATTGCCTTGGTCTTTGTGCAGGCAGATAGTGCTGCTAGAGCAAAGAAACTGATCTTTGATGGGACCAATCATGCTTTCAGTCACGATGAGAGCAGTAACTTATTGGGTGCAGGTCTCTCAAACCTTGAATATGGCTACCTGTGCGAGATAATGGGTCGTTCTGTTTGGGCTCCACAGGTTTTTAATTGTGGGGCACCTGACACAGGAAATATGGAGGTAAACCAATTTTTATTTTTATTTTATTTATTTATATATATAAAAATGAAGGTTTAAAAAATTATAAAACACTTCTTTTTCAAAAAAAAAAAAAAAAAAAGAACAATTATAAATCACAGGGCCATCTCTTTTTCATCTCCTTTTCTCAAAACCATTTGCACTTCAAATCTATAAATAATTGAGAATGTCTGGAAAGTAACTTGCCCAAAGTGTTGCTCATTATAGACTTCTAGTAAATTGAGATCCGCTATCCCATATATGCTTTATTCTGTCTACTTATCACCTTTGTTTACTTTTCATATTAGGTACTGCTGCGTTATGGAAGTAAAGAACAATTGCATGAGTGGCTTATTCCCTTGCTTGAGGGGAAGATCAGGTCTGGATTCGCAATGACAGAACCACAAGTAGCTTCTTCTGATGCAACCAATATTGAGTGTTCCATTAGGAGGTTGGTTCATTTTCCATTCTTGTGTCAAAATAATAACTAGATTACATCTTAAGACCTTTTATTGACAAATGACCCTTGTGAAAGTAGACAGGAGTATGATTTAGAGTTTTTGATAAATGTGTTAATCCTAAGATAATTCCAGTAGTAATATGTAATATTTGCCACATGGTTGTAGTTTTTGACCAATGTTTATGTCTACCTTTGCATTTCTTCACAGAGAAGGGGATTCATATGTTATCAACGGAAGGAAGTGGTGGACAAGTGGAGCTATGGATCCAAGGTGCAGGATTTTTATACTCATGGTTAGTTTTTTTCTTCTTTTTTTTTTTTTTTTTTAAGGGTGGTTAGTTTTCTTCTTTTTATTCACAACATTGATACTTCTATGAGATTATCATGTAGTATATAATGCGGTCTTAACAATATCCAGGGTAAAACGGACTTCTCCGCGGCGAAGCATAAACAGCAATCCATGATCTTGGTGGATACCCAGACTCCAGGTGTACATATAAAGAGACCACTCATGGTGTTTGGTTTTGATGATGCACCTCATGGTCACGCAGAAGTGGTCTTCGAGAATGTACGGGTTCCAGTAAAGAATATTTTACTAGGAGAAGGGCGGGGATTTGAGATTGCCCAGGTAAGTTGCAAAATGACTTCCTGATTGGTGTATTTATAAAACTTGTAATAATGTTGCAGCTGGTTTTAAAATTCATTTTTTTCCCATACGACTCGTGAAGTGGTTTCATATTTCTAACTGCAAAGCATCAACATATTTCTTACTTAAATTTGGAACTTCCATGGACACGTAAAACTGTAGAGTAATTTGCTTCCTTCAATAAGTTCAACCTGCTTTTGAGTCTAGTTACCATTTAATGTCTAGGAAGCACCAATTCGCCATGGAATCGGGAATCATCAAATTGTATCCTACATTTTTTGTAAATTGTGAATCATGTGTCTGAATCGCTTCACAAATTGTGTCGTGTGTCCAAATTGGTGCTTCCTAGTTTATCGTGGGGAGCAGGAAATTATCTTTTATGATGAATGAATACATGAGTTAATCATTTATAAGTTCATATTTCTGATTGGAAATATCCTGGGTGGTTTTATTGAGCGGATTTCTCCCACCCTGTCTTGTCATCTGCGTTTCCATTCTTGCAGGGTAGGTTAGGACCTGGAAGGCTACACCATTGCATGAGACTGATAGGTGCTGCTGAACGAGGCATGCAGCTGATGGCTCAAAGAGCTCTTAGTAGAACAGTGTTTGGAAAGTTGATTGCTGAGCAAGGTTCTTTCCTTTCTGACATTGCCAAGGTAATCTCAATCTAAACAATTGCTTACAGTATTTCCCAAAATTGTACTTTAGTACACTATCAGTTGGAACATAGATGAAAACATCGACCCCTCCATACAACAATGAACTGTATATTAAACCCAATTACTCCGTCCAAACTTTTGCTTGCACTTGTAAAAGAAGAGAGAGATGAAGTTAAATGTTTACTTTCTGCCTCTTCACTTAATCCCTTAGTAATCTTGTTGTGTTTACTGTCATCTAGTGTCGAGTAGAGTTGGAGAGAACCAGATTATTGGTTCTGGAAGCAGCTGACCAGCTTGATCAGTTTGGCAACAAGAAAGCCCGCGGGATCCTTGCAATGGCCAAGGTTACCTTCATTGATTATTGTATATATAATAGTTGACAAAAGCTCTGTTATATCCTCACAAATATTTTTCTTGGTGCTCGGATCAGGTGGCGGCTCCAAATATGGCACTGAAGGTGCTTGACACGGCAATGCAAGTGCATGGAGCAGCTGGATTGTCTTCGGACACTGTTCTGTCACATCTCTGGGCCACTGCGAGAACTTTGAGAATCGCAGATGGTCCAGATGAAGTTCACTTGGGTACCATTGCTAAGTTAGAACTACAAAGAGCGAAACTTTGAATATGCTTTGGAGAGGAAATAACTCCGCGGAAACAGAAAGGCTGTACTGATATTTGCGATGAAATAAGATTATGAAATAAGTTGAACAAAAAAGTAAAAACTCTGGTTAGTTTCATTAATTTATATTGAGAATGTTGTTTGGAGTTCGATGGATAATTCGTCATTTCTTTGGCACTTATGACAATTGCAAGTGTACTTCTCGCGATATCCAGAGAAGATGCATTTGCCTCTATAGATTTCGGTTTGGTGTATGGGCCTTGCTTCCTAAATCCTACATTTTCATTTTGGAGCATAAATTTGGAGCTAAGGTAGAAGAAAACTCGGACAGTAACATTACAAAATACATGTAGGGTTGATCGGTACAAGAGTAAGCTGTTCTTTGTTTTCCCCTTACATTACCGCTCTTGTTGCACAAGCATTTGTTGCTCTTTTTTTTTTCCTCGTCTTCACGTTCAAAAGACTACATGAATCTGTACATCTCATAAATTCATCCACCCGCCTACGTATGGAACACCAGTTTGAGGCACCCATTTATCTCCGTTAATGAATTTGTGGGCAGTGAAGTCTTGCGCGTGTAGAGCCGTTAATATCTTGTAACCTCTCCACCCGACTCTCTTACTAGCGTCGGCACCACCACCTCTATTGCCATATTCTCCGTACCAGAGAGAGTTCAAGTACATGGTTCCCTTCCAAACAGACCACCCCGCTGGGTCAATGATGTCGTCAATCTGTGATTGTATAACAACGGTTCTCGAGTGCATCTTAGAAGGACGGCCCAAGTAGACACTGTGGTGAGCCTTGTCTTCCTCGAGGTCGGGGTGAGCAGAGATGGTGCAATTCTGGAGGACAAAGCCGGTGGGCTCGCGCTTGTCCAACCTTCCCTGAGCTGTGACCATGCAATTCTGGTCGGAGAGGGGCTTGCGGACGAGAAGGTGGCAGTTCTGGAAAAGGGCGGCGGCGTTGCCGAAGATGAAGTCGATGGTGCCGGAGATGGTGCAGTCGCGGTAGAACTGTCGGTGGGCGTGGGAGTAGAGGGTGTCTCGATAGCCAAATATGTGGCAGTTAAGGAATATCGATTTGTCCGCTTGGACTCGCAGAGCCACGGCCTGCTTCTTCTTTGGCCCGGCTGTGTTCTCGAATCCTATGTCCTTGGCTATGAACGCACTCCCAGCTACGCCTGTTAAATCATTTAATATCTTTTCTTAATATTTGTGAGAAATTCTAAAACGATATTTATGCTAAAATACTTACTAACAGTGGCGGTGTTGAAAATGTGGATTCCATCGGCAACATTCAAGCTCCCGGTGATCCGGGTCTTGGTGGGACCGTCTCCGAGCAGCACAACACTGGTCATATGCTTGGTAAACACCACCTGCTCCTTGTACACTCCCTCCTTGACGTGAATTACAAAACTCTCCTTGTTGTCCTTTGGGACATCCCCAAGAGCCGCATTAATGGACGTGTACTTCCCGGAACCATCCTTGGCCACCACCACATTGGGCTTCAACTCCTTGATGGTCGCTGCCAGCAACACCCTCTTCGCCCATGCGGGCCCCACCCCCGCCCCCGCCCCCAGGAGCCGGCGGTTGCTCAACCCTTGTATGCTCTTGGACTCGAACATGTTGGTGACCTCATCAATCATGGCAATCCCGTTTTGCGTCAGCTCCTGGGACGTCTGTATGTGCTCTTTCATCTTCTCCCCGGCCTCCCCTGTGGTGTTATCGAAGCCGTCCAGGCAGGTCTGCTGGAACGTGAGCGAACCGCTAAGCCAAACCTTGAGATCGTCCAAGTACTCCTGCATCTTGGCCGGGTCGAATTCGTCCACTTCCCCCATCGATCTTCTGAGGTCCTCGATGGATGAATCCATGAGCTCTTTGCAGTTCTTGAGCGCTTGCTTCCCCATATCGTCCTCCGCGAGGTCTTCCATGTCTTCAGAGTCCTTGATAGCTCTCTCCAGCTTCTCCACGGCTACCTCAAACCCCTTCTTGACCAGTTCTTTGGGGTCGGTCGTGTTGGAGTCCTTGAGGTTTTCTTCACAAGTGTGTTGATAATCTGTTGGCTTGCACAACTCCTTGACCACCTTGTTCGAGGACTTGAGTTGCTCCTCTTTGGCCTCCGCCGCCGCCGCTTCTTCTTCTACTTTGGCCTCCTTCTCTGAGCGGAACACGGTGAGGGCCACGGAGGCCACCACGGCCACCAGAACGATGAGAGAAATGGATATAACGCCGGTTTTAGTCATATTTATTTTAAAACCTAGAAAATGAGACACATTCAAAAGGCTATGGATGGTATAATAGAGTAAGCAGAGCTGTTGGGGGCTTTGTCGGAAATTGGATTTTGCCCCTTAGGCTCTGATTTTTGGAAAATGGTGGAGTAACCCTATTTATGTAACTACTAGGAACCGATGATTCGCAATACCCTGTACGTCCACAAACAAATTTGAAGTGGAGAGAATTTGGTGGGAGAGGATGGTTAATAATTGATACTAAACTAAGTTAAGTCGGTATGATTGATATTTAACTACATGTTCAATTCAATTCAAATTAAAATAGAATAGAAGATGAATGACAAGTTCCATTATTTATTTATTTATTATTTTTTTAATAATAGAAAGATAAATGGTAAGTTTAGATACACGACTTATATATCAACATTTAAGTAAAAAACAAAAAAATAGTATTCTTATATATCAATCAAGTTATTTACAATTTGACACGTAACATATGTGCACGTAATGTGCAATAATATTGTGCATACATGATTGAATCTTTTGGTTTTTGGCCATTTGATGGTTAGTCCAAACCAAATGGTGTATTTTTAGAAGTTACACTAATTTATTTCTTTCTTCTGAAAGTGGTTCTAAAATCATGCTCAACAAAGTCGTACAATTTTTCCAAGTATATATAAAAAAAATTATAGTTTTAAAAAGGTATAATTGCAGATACACCCTCAAAGTATAAACGTTTTGCACATAACTCCCCTAAACAATTTCCGTCAGCAAATACCCACCTGAACTTGCGCAGAACCGATTTGGCCTTTAAAATTTTAAGTTTGTTGTAAAATAACTATAAAACCCTTAACCTTTTAATTATATATTATTTTTAAAAATTAAAAATAAATAAATAAACCCTAATCTAAGCTTCTCCTCTCTCTCATCTCTCTCCTGCCCAACGTTCTTCTCCCCCACGCCGCCGTTCCGATTTGCTCTGCACTCTTGTTGCTCCACATCGGTGTCCGTTTGCGGATTTGGCCTTTTCCGGTGAGAAGCCGCCGTGGGAAATCATTGATGGTGGCCCGATCTCATCTCCTTCTCCATTTGTACCATCCTTCGACGATGATGGCAAGTTGAGGTCATCTTTCGATGGCGAGAAACTCGCCAGCGCTCCACGCTACCAAATTTGCAGCGCCGCACCACGGCCGACAAGCTCCTCTTTCTTCGAAGCCACCACAAGCCTCCTTTACGTCTTTGTTGCCGGCTAGAACGATTGGCGAGATCTCGTCTCCACGAAGCCAGATCTGATGCCGCCACCGCTAGAGCCGTCGATTCACCACTGCCGGCCAGATCTGATGCAGATGGTGGCAAATTTGGGTTTCTCACATCAGATCTGCTCTCTTTCTCTCTCACCTCCCACATCAGATTTGCAAGGCTTGTTTCTGCCTCCTGCATCTGCACTGACGCCCTCCTTCGTCGAACATATGATCGTCAGAGTTCACCACCGCCGTAATCTGATTCTACTTTAATGCCTTCCTCATTCTCTTTGAAGTAGTTTCTCCTTTTTTTTTGGCTGGGATGGACCCTGGGATCACATCCAGGTGGTGC
>JAYMTK010004154.1:0-11442 GCA_036897405.1 Pelargonium myrrhifolium | reverse complement strand
CACAAAAAAAAAATACTCTAGAGTAGTAACATGATAAACCGAAGTATATCACTGTAGTAACGTGTATTTTTTTTAATGTAAGTTGTTGTGTGTATATATTAAAGGAACAAACATTGACTAATAACACATTAAGGTGCCGCCACAACGTGCTTAGGTGATTTAATTTGGTTCTAATTAACAAATTATTCATGAACTAGAACAATCTAGAATGGAAATTAATAAAAATAAAATTATAATTGAAAAATACTCAATCATTGGAATAATTTTACTTTTATTTTTATTATTTGACTTTGCTTGTGCATTTGTGAATAATATAGGCTTTAGTTCACATGGGACAAGACTCCATGAATTATTTTTTGATAATTTTACTAGACCCTAAGGATTATATTTTGAGGGCATCTATAATTTGGCTAATAATTTGAAAATTAATTTCTTTTTGTCAACATGTAAATTAATAAGTAGATGATTTTAAGATACATTAGTTGTTTTCTATTCAAATATCCAATATTAGAGTGTTTTAAACTTTTAGCGTGTATTTCATTTTTAAATAATCTTATATATCTCGCAATATTTTTAATAATTTTCGTAGTTAAAATAACTCAAATCATCCAACGTGAGTTTGTGTAAGTGATAAGCGGCTTGCTACCGCTTAAGCAAAGTTTCGGGTTCGAAACCTTGTGTACGCAGAACCTGCTGGGAGACTCAACCACCACTGTTAAATGCGCGACCCGAGTCGGAACTGGACATAGTCGGTGTACGTAAAACTCCGGTGAACCAGATGGGCAACAAAAAAATAACTCAAATCATGACTATGGGGTAATGGAGCCAAAAACTATTATTTAGTACTTGACATTCCACATGAATTACAATAAAAATAAATCAATTTTGTCTTCTTTTTTTTTTGAAAATAAATCAATTTTGTCTTTTGTCCCCCGAAATAAATGGTTTATTTGATTTTTTTTTAATTCTCCACATGCATGCACAGAAGACAAGTAAAATCTATAACCCTAAAAAAAACACATGCATGTTTTTGCAAAACTTATCGACAATGGTAATGCAAACAAAAACACCCATTATTTATTTTTTTTCTTTTCAAAAAGAGTTATTTATATTATAAAATGACACACTTGCATGCAATATATTGTTGTAAAGTTTAAAATAAAAATAAAAAACAAAGAAAAAAACACTATTGGTAATAAATGTATTGAAACAATAAACTGCCCATACATAGTATCACTTGTTTTGTTTGGTAGTATTGAGTTAACATAGAATAATTCAAATGTAGACATAAAATATGGCATCGATTTTAGCAAAAACTTGATTTGTGCATTAATAAAAAAAGACAAGTGATGGCAAATTAATTACTTATCAAGAAACTAAGAAAAATAACATAATTTTCATTATAATACATGAACCAAATAGCTAGTTCACACTACCAAATTAATTAGTTGTTTATCAAGACTTTTTATACATTTTTCAACTTTATTGAATTATCGTAATGATAGTTGCACGACAATTTACGCAGAGTTTATATTTTTGTTTAGCTATTGAATATTTCTTCCGCTAAAAATAATTTTTGATAATAACACCATTTTCGAAAGAACATAACTCGTTTATTTATGTTAAATATTAATAATTCATAACAACAAATATACATGTTATATCTAAATCTTATTTTCAACAAATAGTGTCATAAAATATTTTAAAAATAAAAATGTTAAATAGCTAAAACGCTCTCCAAACGATACAATAATGTACATATAAATACGATTAAGTACTACTAATCTAAACTAAAGGACAGTACCATTTTGTTCCGTACCACTTAATTAACATAGGGTTTTGCAGTTAATTAATTAATTAATTAAAGTTAAACTTGTCGGTGCATGTTCTAATTGAAAAAACTAATGCAATTTAAATATTATCCTTAGAATCTGCTAACATGCAGTACTCGAGAGAATTTAAAATAGTTCATTTTAATTTTCCATGTTGACTTTTTTGTACTTAAATTAAAGTTGTTCCATTCTTTTTCACTTTGACTTGTTTGCTTTAATTTTTTTTTAATTGGAAAAGACAATTTAAATGTTGTGATTAGATAATGGCATGTGCGTTACCCAATTGTCATGCACAATTTGTTCGAATAATTGAACAAGTCAAAATTATAATTAGGATTTTTTTATACAAAAATACTAAAATCTTCCTCCTACTTGACTAGAGACTTGCACATAAATTAATCCCAATAACATTCCAAATATGTTAGACAGTGATAATTCTATCATGCAAAATGTATATTTTTTTTGTTTGTTGAAAAGTACGTATATTTCTAAAGTTTTCAAGAAGGAAAATAAAGTACAAACACCCGAGAAACAAAACAAAACAAGTACATAATTGAAAAGTATCATTACAGTTTCGATATAATACAGTTCTGAGGATCACTTCTCCAAAGAGAGATAGTCCAATTACCACTGCTGATTTCCGGCTTGAGTTTAACAGAGACATGCTGGAACGTGCTCGCCAAATGTATTAGTGTCAACACGACTGATTTACAGTTAAACGCGCCGAGTTAGTAATCTATGTTCATAAACGTGTTATGTCGTGTTTAAGTTGAATCATGAGGCACATAATCAACTTTCAATACGACACACACAAATTATCATCTCTAATAAGAGTAAGTAACCAACACTTATCAGAGAAAGTGGTTAATAACTTCTTAGTTCTCCTTAGGCTTAGGGGTCGAGTCTCATCACCAGACCAAGTGGTTAGTGTCTCTTGATTCCCCTCTGGGGTCTCAGGTTCAAGTTCCATTATGAAATTTTGGTATAGCCCTAAAAATAAATAAAAATGTTGTAAGTAATACTAATGGTGCAAAAATATGCTCCTACAACTTTCTTTTATATTCATTGAATTATCATTTTTACTAAAAAGTAAACTTTAATTGTAAGCCATATTAGAAGTCTCATGGTCCCCATTCTAATCATTGGGTTGCTTCATAACATGCCCTTGTTTTACAAAGTTAGATCTTGATCAATGATTAACATGGAGACCTAACTTGTAGTTTCATCATACAAAAAAATGACCCCCAAGCACATGTTTGTGAAAAGGTGAGGTCAAATATAGGAGGAGCAAAGCTACATGGTATTGTCACAAATAGTTGATACAAACCATGTGGATGTGTCAATTAGTCAAGTCTCACTCAATGCATTGCACACACCAATTGTGTCCCAAACTAGCTAATTTCCCCCAAATTTCATCCACTTTGCTTCCCAATTTCATGCCCATGTGCTCACATCCTTGTTTTGTCCTCACTTTTAAGTTCATGTCATTTAGTTCGCCAACTCAACACGCGAAAATATGTTTTCATAAACTGATGTCACCGACTAGCTGAATTTCAACTTTGTATTCAATGAACATTAAGTCGATCATCATGCGTAATTAGAGTTTGATTTAGTATTGTTCGTGACTGAAAGGGACATTTGACAATTTTGGTCGCAAAAGCGTTTACATAAAATTAAAGTGTATTTTGAGTCTTTGGCCTTATTCATGTCGGAGAGAAGATATTGATTTTAGGTTTCATTTTCTCAACGAGACTTTGTTGTGTAGCCATAACTATGATGATTTTTCATTCACACTAGCAAATTTTAATTTTTTTTGGGAAGATTCCCATATTGGTAGACAAAAAATGAGTATAATGTGTGTAAAAACTTAAAAGAGAACAATACAATTAAGATGAATGCATAGGTCATGGTTGAATTTCAGTTCTCACCAAATTAAATTTCATTATCTTGAATGGTAGAGAGGGGTTAAACTATAATTTCCTATGCATGATTTATAACAATAAAAATATTTTCCTATGGATTGCAGTGCAGGCTCGGAGCAATCCAATGCAGACTCTAAGCCACCAATAGGATTACGACACCTCATCATAGGAAAATGAATTAAAACACATGTTTAGAGACAAATGATCTGGTGCATCAGCATTGAAGGGACTCATTTTGAGTCCCTATATGTTATATTTTAATTTTATTGTTTGCCATATCATTTATGGACCACAAGTAAGAAAAATCTGCATTGATGAGTCTCAAAATGAGTCTCTAATCAATTATTATTTTATGTTTCTTTCTCTCTTATTTGACACATGCCAATAATTAGTTGGCTATCAATTAAAAATAATAATAAAATATTAAGAGGTCCAAGACTTCTGTATAAGGTCAGACTCTTTGTCAAAAATCTCCACATTGAAGGTTCTCTTAAAAAGTGAGTCCCTTGTACAAGTCCCAATGTGTTGGGGACTTTGATGCAAATGCTCACCAACAAGATTCTAACACCTCATTATATATGCTAGAGCATAAGAGTTGTCAACTCGTGCCGTGTTCTTGTTAAACCACCAAAACACTCGTATGATTAATTGGTCATACTATAACACTCACAACACATAAAACACACACATACTTAGGAGTATAATAGTAAATTAATCCCAACAATGCATGTTGATTTTACCGCGCAAAATGTATTGGAACATATTCGTGCCAACACGACCCATTTAACTACCATGTTAAACGTATTTTGTTCATGTTGAACCCATCCAACACGACTACTAAAGTCTAAACATGTCGTCTTTGTGTTGAGTCGTGCAACACATAGTCAACCATTCCAAATACTTTGATGATAAGAAAAGTGAAGAAAGATGGTTGTTGTTGTTGTTAGAAGCTAGAGACCAATAGAGAGCAACCAAACTACCTACCTTTCAAAGTGATGAATGATGGGCCAATTGGAGCAGTAACTCTCTCTATAAGTGCAGGCTTCAGAGAGAGGACAAAAACCCTGAAGTACCACTGGCTGGCCATGCCCACTAGATCTCATCCACCATGGTCCATGTATTCAGTTCAAGCCTCAATATCATGTGAACAACACACGCTTAAATGTCATTTCTTTCTCATGCATCATTGCATATACTGTCAAGTGAGTGTCTCACCTCATGTGTGTGATTCTCATGACTAAATTATACTACATCCGTTTCAAAATAAGCGTCGTCATAGAGATTTTCACAAATATT
The DNA here is from genome assembly GCA_036897405.1 of Pelargonium myrrhifolium. Lineage (NCBI taxonomy): Eukaryota > Viridiplantae > Streptophyta > Magnoliopsida > Geraniales > Geraniaceae > Pelargonium > Pelargonium myrrhifolium. The sequence goes on along the minus strand of JAYMTK010004154.1, from coordinate 6,392 downwards.
AAAGAAAGATGTTAAATGACTTTCTTACCCTTAGATAAAAAGGTAAAACTCATCCTTGCTAGTCCACTACTTTAGAATTATACCTAATAACTTTTCATCTTTCATATGAGACATAAAAAAACATCACGGGTAAAGGGTATTATGGGAAACTCATGTGTAAGAGTTTGTTAAAAGTAGAAAGTGACACTTATTTTGAAACAAAAATTTGACTCTAAAACGACACTTATTTTAAAACGGAGGTAGTATATATATAACTATATTAAAATGCTACTACACTTCTTGAATCTCGAATCTAAGATTTTAGATTAAGCTAGAACAACTCAATAGCGTGTGATTGCTAATATTTTCTTAATATATATTGAAGATAAATACTACAGTAAGTAAATTATCCACAACATTCAATAAACTCACACAAAAGGAGTTTCCAATATGAACATAAATATATTGAATTCTTTTTCTCCATAAAATACTGTAGTGCATATTTTATCTTTAATGTCTATTTCAATTATTCCATATTCTTCAACTATGGAAAATATCACCCCAACATCACCGAGTTGGCACTTTCTGTATCTATATCATTTTACAAGTCATATACGTGTTTATAGGTCACATATACAACACGTTTAATTACTGTGTTGTCGTGTCATATTCATATCAATTTTACTTAAACGAGAGATGAAGCGAGCCACAATTGATGTCACTCTTTTTTTTTCTCTTTTATCTTAGAAGCAATATATTTGGACAACTATACCCTTATAGGCGAGAAAGATAAGATAAAAGCAAATTTAAACGAAGAGGCATATAAGAGATTAGTGATTAACAAATAGTAAGATTCAATGGCGTTATATTAATTGTGTCATCTGTGTCGGATCATGTATCCCAAAATTCCAACTCTTATCATCAGCCATAGAAAGAAAGACGGAACTCTTCAACAGTACTGCTGCTAATTAGATTCTTTTAACATATTCTCATGCTATATTTTATTTTACAATAATTCAAATGAAATAAGAACAGAAGAGAGATAAGGTTGGTGCAGTTACCTGAGTAACATTCTGAAGAGCATGCCCGTATCACAACGCGGGAATTCTGATTCCAGCTACGCAAAAAATGGTGGTATCCACAAAGATACAACTGCTTGATCCAATCAGAGGTGAATTCGATCATCACTGCACAAAAATTCAGTTTTGTGGAAAGTGCTCGACTTGGAGGAACAAGAAAACACTGTCTGCAGTGATATACTAAAAATAGTAACAGTACCGGGAAGCATTTCTCTTTGACAAGTCTTTTTCCCATTGACGCCTATACGGCTTGCTTCAGATGAAGAATGTCGTTGCGAGGATGAGCTAGTTCCACCTCAACTTCTATCTCATCTCCGACCGCTGCTCCTTGAGACACCCACGCAGTATCTTGAAATCCAACCTGCATAGTCCATCCACCTTAATCAATGAAAAAAAGTATAGCAATAGTAACGTAGCGCCAGAATTCTACTTTCTTAAGACAACAAACATTGGATATGAATATGATCAAAAAATGTTAAACTTGACTCCAACCCGAAAGCTTAAGCTGATCAGTGGAGGGACCAACCAGTATACCAAGTGACGACAAACTTCACATTTTTTTCCAATGTAGAATTTCTTAACAAAAAGAAACACAAATTGCATCGCTTGATTTTGGAAGAATTTTATCAAAGACAAATCAAAGTGACCATGTGCTTTATGCAACTTTCAACACTGATAAGTGGTCACTGAAGAAACAAAACTCTCAATTGGACATGGTGGTGTTATAAGGAAAAGCAAGCAATTTCTACACACATGTTCGCTCTAACAATATCGATCCCCGTGGTCTTTGAACACGTAATACATGTAATACATGCATTGTTCAATTATGCTCCACAGCACAAACCGGAATATCAACATCATAGCTTCATGAAAAGAACGAGGGATAGTGAAGGATAAGATTAGATGAAGGGTCGAAATAGGCTTATAATGCATAAGATACATGTTTTGGTTCATGGAAATACTTCAAGCTATCACCGGGTCAATTGACTTTTGACGGTGGAGACTATAGTATGGTTATGTAGACTTCTTAAATATAAACATTCACTGTTCAATGAAGTATATTGTTGCAAAAGAATAACAACACCATAGTAATTGAGCTCACCTCAACCAACAGTACAGCAGCCAAGCGATCTTTGATAAGTCTAAGAATCAACGCACGCAATTTTGTGCCGTACGGTTGCCTTCTCAAGTACTCAATTATCCAATAACGAACAGCATTGTTGCTGATTTTCCTTATGAATCTAGTTTGCATATTTATAAGCATTGAAATTCCTTCCAGCTGCCCAGCTGTGAAAGGAAGAGAATCACCTCTAAGAAATGCTTTCACCTAGAAACATATACAAGGTTAAAATGATTAAAAACAACAGTGTATAAAAGTACGTGTTCATAATAAAACATACACTACCAAATTGGTTTTCTTTACTTCGGCATATTCAGTTATATAATCCATCCATCCACATGCAAAGAATTGACCAGATGAAACTTACCTGATAATGAGCAACAAGATCCATATATCTTCGTATTGGAGATGTAAACTGAACGTAACCACGAATCCCTAAAGTTCCATGTCGTATAGGCTTCCTGTAATCCATTTCAGCAGCGCGCATTAGTTTAACAAGAGCCGAACTCCTAACAGGTCCTTTTGGAAGATGTTCAAATGCAGATGGGTCAATATCGGACTGGGGCTGTCCTCTGTAGGGTAAAGGAATTTCATGGTCGGCACCATAAGTGGCTATGACTTCCCCGCAGAGTATCATCATCTCAGAGACTAGTCGCATTGCAGGATCAGCTTGGTTTTCAACATAAAGACTAATTGATGGTTCTGGATCGTCTGGATTTCTCACTTTGATGCGAGCATCTATTCCTGATAGGTCAATTGCACCCTGAAAAAATGCAATATTATAATATTACGATCTATTTACAATTTTTATTTTTTTAATAATCTACAACAATCGCAGAGGCCAACAGATGAAGTATGTTCTATAATGACAAGGCGATGAAAAGAAAAGGTTTATTTAGGCATATACCATTTTCTGTTCCTATTTGTTGACATGAGTATGAGTTCATTATTTTTTTTTCTTACTCTTCAACTAAAAACACATTTATCGAAATCAAATACTCCCTCCGTCTCAAAATGAGTGTCCACTTTCTATTTTGGTTCGCTAGTTATACAAGAATTACCAACAATATCCCTTGAGTTTGCTACAAGGGAAAAAACTTAACTCAAACTAAACCATCCTTAATCTTGATAAAAATTGAAAATTGAACCCTCTTTTGGGACAGAGGGAGTAGAAGAGCACCATCTACATTATTCACTGAAACTACACATATTAATGGAACATTATGGACACAAATATTGAGGTTAGAAAACATGAAGGTGGAGGATGATGATTGCACTACAACAGTTGAGAAATAAGTACAATTCTTACTTTTCTTAGTGCCCATAACAAAACTTAAAACCTACAGTTCGCAGAGCTTTGGATGTGAAGTACTGATGCATTAATTAAATCTTATAAATTTTGATTTAACCTGTTGTTGGCGCCATTTGAACCGAAGATTTGCAGCCTCTGAGAGAATATTCAGTTCCGCTTCCTCTTCCATATTCAAATAAAGCAGCTCTGTTGCACTCTCATATGTCAGCATGTAGGTTGGTTTAATGATTGAGTTACACACCGTATATTCTGCAATGCTGTCATACACATTTTGGGAGCAAATTACTCTTCACTACTAGAATATAACATCATCACACACATAAATTCAAAATATGAATCCAACAATTCATTACCCAATTGGCATTCTAGAATCTAGATCAAAATGGCGAAGAACTGCAAGCAAAGTTACTTCAAATAACTTCCCTTCACCAAAGTTCAAGAGAACAGAATAAGAATAGCCATATGATTCTAACTTATTTAAAAAGTCCACATATCTTCCTTGTGATCTATAACTTGAAAAGGGACATTTGATGTTCCATGAAACCACTCTAGCTATTGTGCTTGAGACAAATACCAACACACAGGGCTAACCTTGGCAGCTTAAGAGGAAAATATAATAGCCAACAATAATAGAATTGAGGCACCTCTTGAATATTAAAATAACCAAGTTCATAAACTTGCAAACAATGCAGACTTATTCTACTAAAACCTTAACCACAAGTCTTCTATACTAGTGCTATAACATTTTAGGTGGGAAGTAATTGCCCTAAGCCACATTCATTCATTTCCTTTTATGCACAAACTTATCATTTTCGTAACTTCACTCACATAGAAAACACCGAAAAATTTATGATGTACCTGCCATCAGGATGAAGCACAACAGATACTGTAACAGCATTGCAAATCTCTCCTTGTTTCAAACTCATTCCCTCCATTGCTAGTTTCTCTGGAAACATGGGATAAGTGGCAGTGGGCAAGAAAAGAGAAGTTCCTCTTGTCATGGCTTCCCTACAGAAAATTAACTATATCAAAACTCTGGTATACCAAAAAGGTCGACTGTTCATATGTACAGAATTTTGGAACAGACCTATCCACTGAGCACCCTGGTTGGACATATCTAGCTGGATCAGCTACATGTACCCAAACTTTAATTTGGCCATCCTCCAACCTCATTGCACTCAGAGCATCATCTAGCTACAGAACGCAGATTGGTTAGCAATTTATGATTAAAGTTTCCAAGTCAAATAAAATATTGTAAGGTCAATGAGGGAATTTACAAGTCTAAACTTGGGAAATCATTTGGGCAATTACCTCATCGGCCTCATCTACATCAATGGCATAAACCTTTAAGTGAGTAAGATCTTCTCTGTCTATCTGAAGATAAAGTGCACCAAACAAACAAATTGTCACACACACAAAAAGGAAATTTCTGATAATAGCAATATGCATGTAACATCAAAATATTAACCTATCTCATTTCCCTAGCTTTTATCCCCCAAGAAAGCTTTTTACTGCATTGGCAGATTTACCGTACACAAACAATCCATTTAACACAGAGCTCTCTTAACGCCATGTGACACACAACACATTTCCAGATACGAACCACAAAATATATAAAACAAGAACCTTTTCCATGCGAACAACAGCCATTTAACTCTTCTTGGAGAAGGGACAGGGGTGAACCAAAAAATTATAATCTCATAGTTCATACGCAATCTTACAATTTAGAATCTCCAGATATGAACCACGCAACCTTTAAAGTAAAAACCTCCCGCACATGAACAACAGACATTTAACCTTTTTTTTTTGGACAGGAGAGAACCAAAGATTAGCCATGTACAGAATACGAAGAAGGGTTACCTCATCAGGGTCAGAAGACTCTGACAACAGATTTTCAGCAGCCAAGATATTCTCCTCTGAGTGAACTGTACGAATTTTGGACTTTAACAGATCAAGATTTACATGTACAGGAAAATATCCAATATCTGTGAGAAGATTTAGAGCTGATGAGGATGCTCTTGTCTTTCCCATTTCCTTGAGAATCTGACAAGAAAATTAAACATGTTTTATAGAGCATAAAACTAAATGTCACCAAAGGAACAAACCATACTATGATTCTTACTATTGGAAAATTAATAACCACAACCACCTTTCACATCATAATACCACAGATTCGGTGAAGACACTTTACCATCTCAGCTGTTTTCTTTCGGTCATCACTTTGGTTCGCATCGATTGCATATGCTTCAATAGACTCTATCCTGTATCTTTTTTTTTCTTCAGCCAACCATGTTGATTTGGAAGGTTTAGCATTTGAAGGCATTGCTTTTGCAGACTTCAGTAACTGTACAAACTCCTGAAGTTCCCTGTCTGCAGCGTCCTGTGCAAGCTTCTTACGTGCTAGCTCCTCCACCTTGTTTCAAACAAATTGGGCTCCAGATTTAACCGTAATAGCGGGGAAAAAAAATCAAGCACCAAGTAAAGCATGCATTACTCTTTTAAAGCTGCATTAGTGTATACTTCTAATATATCTCACTCAGTTAACAAGTCAATAATTCATAAAATATATAACATAGTGTAGAAAGCATTAGTCAATTTATGAAGAAAAAAAGTCCATTAATGTATCCCGCATTGTTTGTGTGTGGAATTAGAGATTGCCTCATATACCAGTCGATCCCCTCCAGCTAAAATTTAGGCTTTACCGCTTTAGCAGTTGGAAACGTAACATCAACACCTCGTGACCTGATAGGAGTCAAAATTCATTGTATTTATTCCCTTTTTTATAGGCTTTTGGCTTACCTTAAGCCTTAAATTGATCTATAACGACATTTTTTATGAGCAGGTGTTGATTAAAGAAAGACAAGAAGCAATACAGCAATTAAAAGTAAAAAAGAGCATAGGA
>JAYMTK010004153.1:0-11445 GCA_036897405.1 Pelargonium myrrhifolium | reverse complement strand
GATATAATTTTATATCAGTTGACTGATATAATTTTATATCAGTTGCACTAATAAGGTGATGACACCTCATTTAAAATTATGGATCCGGACGGGTCGCTCCGCTCCCACAAATTCACTTAGGTAGGTATAAGTGAAATTTAATGAGATGTCATCACCTCATTGGCTTGATTAAGTTGCAACTGATATAAAATTATATCAGTCAACTTATACGGGATATTATATACTTTCTTTTAGGACCTTTTTCCATCAAAAATGGACAAAAATATAGCATGTTGAGTTTGTTCTTTACAAACAAAAACTAGGAACACCAGCATTAAGTGATGGCCCAAAAAGAGAGACAAAAGAGTTTGTTCTTTACAAACAAAAACACATAGCACCAACAGCAAGTGATGACCCAAAAATAGAGCAACACATATTTAACTATCACATACCTAGTTTCAATGTGAAGTAGACGAGGCAGCCCCAGAATTATTCAGTTTATCCAGCATCTCCATTATCCTTCTATTTTGCTCTCTTAGCTCCGCTATTTCTTCTGTAGCCTTCTCCGTCTTGACTTTTTGCTCTTGCAATTCCTCTACCACCCTCGCTGTCGCAGCTTCTACTTGCCTTACTACCGCATCTTCTTCACTACTCTTGTTCACTCCAAAAGAGGCCGCCACTTGATCCTCACTCATAACATCACGTCCCTCGGAGCCTCCCTGCTGCATTATTTGAATCACGTAAGAGTATAATATAAGTAATGCTTGTGAACAATGATGACTCAAAAATTTGAAAATGTTAAACATCAATGCATAGTAACTATGGAATTGGTTACAATAGACAGACGAATGTGGATTCAAGAAATGGATGCCCGTGAAACTCAAGATATAAGTCCTTTATGCAAAATCATGGAAATACCTAAAATGATATTCTCTATTCTAACTAAAATTTCAATACATGCATGTATTCGGTTTTGGTCACAGTCACAGAGATGATTTAAAGCGCAAGGCGCAATGGAGTCTTGGAGATTAGGCACAAAGCACATACATGCGCTAGGTAAAGATGTGGCACAAAATGACTAAGAACATAATTCAAAAATCACAAAATCAATATAAAGAGAAAATAATACCTAATGTTAAATTTTAAACTATTCAGAACTCTAAATCATATGCTTCAAGAAGAAGAAAAAAAGACTGAAAAAGTTTGAGTGCTCGAGGACATGCCATGTATTATCAAGTACTCAGATATGCAAATGAATTTCTATATTAATATCAACATGTAGCTGATCATGTCAATTTCGAGGACATACCACATGTGAAGGAGCACTATGTCGAAAAATATGCACATGAATTTCACGTGCTTTGACAAGTTTAAATGTGCATATATCTTTCTCTTTAATATGGTTATCACGCACAAAGCGAATCCATCCACCAGCTAGACGACCACTTTTTCCATAACGACACAACACAACGGACCATTGTTTCCCTTCTTGGTTCTGAAGAACAATTTGTGTCTTCTTCCCATAACTAGACCAATGATTTGAAAAATATATACTTTTGACATTCTGCATTAAAATAAAATTAAATAGTGAGATACAACAATTGCACATGGTTTTAACTATAAAATCATTCACATAAATCACAAAATCAAGTGTACTAAGGTAGCGTTTCGATTAAAAATTTTGTTCAGGAATAGGAATCAAGAATCAGAATAGGAATGAGACTTTATTATTCACGTATGGATTATGATATTTTTGGTCATGAGAATAGCTTTCGAATGGGAATCTCTCATCCTTGATTCCCATTCTCATTCCAATTTTTAGAATCCAAATGCTACCTAATTGTATTCCAACCAAAGTCTAGGATCATGAACTACAGCTATAAGTAGTCACAGCCTCACAGAGCGATGATTGTTAGACCTCTCCCTGTCCCAGTCCCTATTCCGATGGGTTTTATTCGGAAGAGCATAAATCCCCCATCACGCAAACCGAAGTGTCCCCCAAAATTTTCTAAATTTAAACATTCATCACAACTACATGCATTTATCAAACATATTAACTCTACAAACAAAAAATATACATCCCAACTTAAATAAGTCATGCAAACACAAATATAAAGATCCAAACTTCTACAAGTAGCATAAACACAATGTTATTCATGCACCATACTCTGAATTTGATAATTAAATGAAAAATTAACAAGTCTTCACTTGCCAATCAAAAAAAAAAAAAAAAACCCTGTCTTCACTTATCATGAACCACAAATCTAGCATGCAACATTATTCTATCCATCATATTTTTACTAAAATGCAATTGATCAAGTATAGTCATCGATGCATCAACTTTAAAATCAATTCAAGCTAAAATCTCATACCAATGTAACACTAAATTTACTAAAATGTAATTAACTCCATAAAATTGCAAAATACCAATTTTGTTTTTGCATATTATATATATATATTAAATTTATAAATTAATATACTAGTTTTGAGTATTCCCTGTGGGAACTTATTCATCCCCATCCTCATCACCGACAATTGCAGACTATAACTGTCTCTATCCTCGTCCCAAATTTCAAGTACAACGTTCAATTGCTTGAAAAAAGAAACTTTTACTGAAATTGCATCTCTATGAATTTTGAATTTTCATTAGGAGTTCGATCAGAATGAAACTCATGAGTAATATATGTCGGTGCAGCAAGAAGTGCCCAAAGAAAAAGATGTAAGAAAGAAAAGAATGTGGCTCCTTCAATCATCAAAACAAAGGTTGTATCAGTTATTCTATACCAGCCATTTACCAGCGGGGGGCACTAAATTATATACTTGGAACAAAGTAACCTATTTTTTCCAAAATAAAAATTAGTTTAGACTTACCTATAAAGAATTGTCTAGATGCCCCTGAAAGAAAGGTACTGGCATATGATAATATAGGATGTAGTCTTTTCTCTTTGCTAAATCACTATCGAAACATGGAAAGAATGCAAATCTGATTGTATTAAATTATCAATTAGAACATCCATTGAAAATGGTGCTTTTCTCTTCAAGCACTTAAAAGAGCTTACTATCATTTGACTTCATCTTTTAAGTTGGCAGCAAAACATAGTACTTCCACATGAACTGTTTGTGTTTCTATAAAGTTTGTAACAAATACAAAATCTTGAAAATTTTAAACCACAAAATCATTTATGTTATTTCAGGAGATATCGGCAGCAGATGTTAAAAGATCAATTCTCCAAAACATTGTGCAAAGGTGATACTAATTTGACAGGTAACAGTAACTGCATATAAAAGGAAAGCAAGGTGACAGGATAAGACTCACAACTATACATGAGTGTACGTTGTACTTCTTCATAGGCACTACAAAGGAGGGACAATCATTAGCATGAGAATCCGCCGATCTCTGCTTTCCAGCCCCTGCTCATTATGTGACACACAACTTAGAATAGAACACTTAACATAAAAGTAGAATATGTTTGCTATTCAGTTACTTTTCATTTTATCAAAAGTACTCACTAAGATATTCACGCGTCATGAGGCATTATTGTGGTCTATGTCTATGGTTTGTAAAAAATAGAAAACAAACATCAAAGAACATCCACAAGGCATGCATATATGTAAAGCTACATTTTATAAAGGTTATGGGAAGAGTTGAAGTATCCCACATTGATCGAATGTGAAGTTTGAGACCGCCTGATATATTAGTCAAGTCCTCCACAGTTCCACCTAATAGCTTAGACTTTTGGGTTGGAGTGAAGTTTAACGTAGTATCGAAGTTGGTTTGGTCTCCACCTAATAGCTTAGGGTTTTAGGTTGGATTGGAGTAAATTATAACAGCATAGGCAAGTGTATATTAAAGTTAACTAAAACTTTAATAAGATAAAAGGGTTACAAACATTCATTTCTTTTCGATTCCTCAGCTGCCCCTTCTTTTCCCTTTCAACTCTCACATTCTATCTGAGAGTTGATTGTGATAATAAGTATCCCATTCTCCAGAAAATGGAGAATGTTGAGTCTATAAAAGAACTGCTCAATCTCCCAAGTACAATAAACTCTATGTTATTCACAACCGACCACAATTTAAAAGCGAATTACCATTGCCTCGGTACTTACCGAACTTTGTATGACCTTGTGAGGGCACTTGTGCTACCTTTTGCGCGCCTTCAGAAATACGATCTTGCTTTGTATCATTCTTTATAAGTCCAATAGAGGAGGGGTCAGCAATGCCATCACGATACCTACTGACTCGGCGTTTTTTCTCAGAACCAAAAGCTTGGGGTTCCTCTGGAGTGGCTAGCCTCTTCACCTGCGTCTGCATAAGTTCAAGTCAAATAAAACCTTGGTCAATAAAAAAGGATGAAACTTTCAGGGCTAATGTTTTAGCTCATTATTTAAACAAAGTTAACACAATAAATATGAAGAGGAAATAGCAATTACTACTAAATGTTTAGTTTAAAATAGCTAAGAATACTTTATAGTCAAAATATTTTATATTAAACATATGAAAGAAATTCAAGTCTCCAAATATTCTAGGGTAACATGTATAGCAAGAAGTCGAATTAATTAAGAACTAACAACTTTGTCACCTATAGCATCCTCTTTGATCATAAACATAATAATGTGGAGGAATATACTTTTATGTAAAATTGGCCATGATATGTCATAGAATAGCTTTTCTATTCATATATGCAGCTTCAAAACCATAAATAAAGATGTTTTTTTTTTTTTATCAGCAAGCGTACAAACTACAAACACCGAGCCTCGAACTTGAGACCTCGAGGGACTAAGTGAAATCAATCACTTGCCTTACTAAGAGTTTGTAAAGTCAATAAGTATACTCACGATATCCACACGGCTAATGGTTTTTTACCATCGAGATTGCTCTCACCAAATTTGTATGAGTTGTCCGCTATTGTGCAAGGAGAACTAACTGAATAAGTGGCACTCGAGAAAATGTAATATTGTATGAAACTAAATTACCTTAACTGCAACTCACAATGTACGTTTTTATATATATTATTAATATGTTAAAATTTATTGAATAAATGATATGGGGGAGACAAACGGAGTAAAAAGAGTGAACACGAGAAAATAACGTGGTTTTGCCATAAGGCCTAAATCCACACTCCAAATGCCCAAAGGGCTAAATATGTTTCACTGACTTCATGTGCTTTGTACAATGAAGTGAACCCATATTTGTGATGGTTATAGGAGAAATACACGGGAAGAAGCATAAAACAAGAATTATATGCATATTTAACATAATTCCTCTGTCCCAAAATGAGTGTCCAGTTTGTCTTGCAATTTATGTTCCAAAATAAGTATCCTCTTCCCTTTTAAAGATTTAGTTATGCATGAGTTACCAATAATATCCCTTCTATAATAAGTTAGTATCCATTGAGTTTGTTATAACACATGCTCATGAGGATACTATAAGAAATATACAACACTAAGTCACTAGCTAACTTTTCCTTAACTTTTCTCAAAATAGAAACCAAGTAACTCATTTTGGGACGTAGGGAGTAATAATAATATTTTAAAACAAAAGAAAAAGGCATTGCATGTAGAGCACTGAATACAACAAACAGCAAGCACAACCCTCAAATTTTCCATGAATAGAAAAAATGATATGCATCACCCTTAAATTTTCCATGAAGAGAGAGAATTATATGCATCACCCTTTTACATAATGAATAGTTTCTTTCCATAGTAAAAAAGTGGCTGCAGATTTCAATTTCAAGGACGTACCGATTGTGAGGGAGCCCTCTGTTTAGAGATGTGCACAAGCATTTTTAATCTATGTACAAGTTCAAATGTGCAACTATCTCCCTCTTTGATGTGATTATCTCGCACAAATCTAGGCCATCCGCCATGTAATGCTTTTGAATTATAATTTAAGATAACTGGCCATTCCTTTCCCTCTTTGTTCTGAAGAACAATTTCAATTTTCTTGCCATTGCTAGACAAATGTTCAGTAATAAACCAAGCCGGGACTGCCTGAAATGCAGAAAAATTAACTAATAAAACATAATTCCAACAGCAAACAAGCAAGATGAAAACTACAATAGACTATGCTATGGAAATTCTTACTCAGTAACCAATGTGCAAACTTGCTCCACTCTAAAGTTGAATGTAGTCGTGTGCAACACGTTAAAGTTACTGACGGAAACCATCAAAACTAACTTACACCGTTAAAATTAAATAATTAATTAATTAATTAAAAAAACATGTTTTTTACTATTTTACCTTCATTTTAAAGTTCAATGTAAATGTGTGCAAAGCCAAGTGTATTTTTGTGCAATTTACCCTAAAATAAAATAAGCAACCAATTTTGTCACTGTAAAATGAATCCTGATAGTGATAAAGCTAATCGATATAGTATACGATGCAGAATGCAACTTGATATTTAAGAACATTGTTGCAGCAATATGTAAATGAGCAGTTCTCGTGTACATCATGCAAAATCTAACCTGATTTGAAATGTAGTAGAAATACAAATAGTAGGGATATTAAATGTTAGGGTTGGACACTCACAAGTATAAATGATCGGCCAACGTTGTAATCTCTCATGGGCTTAACAAAGGACAGACGACCTTCAGTACGAGAGCTGGCTACTCTATGCTTTTCAGTTTCTGCTCATAAACGAAGACTAGACATTAAATTCCAATATCTTTTTCTCTTTGTTTAGATTGCAAAGCATATGCTTGAATTATAATTAAAAGAGAGCATTATCAATTCAATTGACCCAATCATCGCCTTACCATGGTTGGTGCCTTGAGACGGAGATTGTACTACATTTTGTGCATCTTCACAAGCATTAACCGAAGGAGCGGGTACATTCACTTCCCCTCTTTCGTTCCTTTCCGGTTCACCACAATTTGCATCAAATGCAACTCGTTTCACACACGAACCGCCATCAAATATCTCTACCATGAAATTGACCTCACCATCGTATTCGAAAACCAAGATGTCCAAGTTCTTCAAGGAATGGCATTTCACAAAATCTGGCCATCCTTGTTGCAAATAGAGTCTACGGTCATCGTCCCGGACCAACCAAACTCGCCAGTTACGCTCACCAGGCCCCATCAAGTTTACACATTTAGGCGTTTCAAGTTTAATATGCTTAGCGTATGATCGTGGAATTTCCTACAAATTGTAGCAATTTACAGTGTTTCAATTTTGATTTCCATGGAAGAAATGAGTAATTGCAAGTAGATTCATGGAAAATAGAGAGCAAATTTGACATGCATGCATAGGATTAATGGGAGATCGTTTGAAACAGTGACAGTAAGTGCAATCAGAGAAAACACAAAGCGAATCAAAGAGAGAGGAGAAAGAGAAATATCCGTACAAGTGTTTGAGAGCTATGGAGAGCAACAAAAGCCTTGAAAAACCCAGGGATTTTTGGTCCCGCCATAGCGAGTTCAAGCAATTTTGGAGAAGACAAAACAGTACTTCTCAGTTCTGTGAGGATTTTAACGTGTCAGCTTCCTCATTTTTTTTTTTTTTGAGAGAAAAAAGGTTACTAATTACTTTATAAATTGAAGGGTAATTACATGTCAGTACCCTCTTAGACGTCAGTTTATCATGTTACTATCCTGTTTTATCACGTTACTACCCTGTTCGATTTTTTTCCATCAAGTTACTACACTATTAGATTTTTTTGCATCACGTTACCACCCTGTTAGTTTTTTTCATCACGTTACTACCATGTTAGAAAGTCAAATTTCGTTAAAATTAACGGACAAAATGGCCAGAAACACAATTTGGATCTAACATGGTAGTTACATGAAGAAAAAAAATTCTTTAGGGTAGTAACATGATAAATTGGAATCTAATACGGTAATAACTTGTAATTACCCCTAAATTAAACTTAGATCAATAGTTATTGCTAGCCATTAATATTGATGCAACATTGGGTGGGTGCCCCGGGATCATCAGAGGCGGTGGTTGGAGGCGGTAGGATGGATCGAGGAGAAGTACGATGTTTGGAGAAGTTATGGCAGTCCGGGAAGCTTTATGCTGGGCTTGGAAGGAGGGGTGGAGGAAGGTGACGGTGGAGAGTGATCCAGCAGCAGTGGTGATGGATTTGCGAGGCAAGAAAGCATTCAAAAGTCCTTATGGACTTGTGTTGTCGGATATTTTGAGGTTATGTGATGATTTTTTACATGTTGACTTTTGTTTCATTAGACGGTTTGCTAATAATGTAGCGCATTGTATTGCGCGTAGTATGGAAGACAAAGGTGTTAGGGGGAGTGGGGTATAAGGGATTGTCCATTATTCTTGTACTCTGCTCTGCACACCGATTGTGCTTAATGAAATGGGTGCCGAGTGCACCATTCCTAAAAAAACAAAAACAAAAAAAAAAACCAAGATCAAGAGCTAACAAAGAACTAATTGCTAGAGGGACAAAAAACTCGGTCCAAGCATCCAAATATGAAAATAAATTCGAGAAACTAGATAAAGTATCAACAACTCAGTTCGCAGATTGAAACACAAACTGAAAATCTATTATGTTAAATTGGACAACTGAGATACTTATATCCAAAATAATCAAATCAGAGACATTGGAATCATCATCCCCTCTAGTATGGACACCATTGATCACCTCGAACAAGTATGATTCTATAATTACATCGCGCCAACCTTGATCCCAAACCCAGCGGATTGCATCTCTAATCGCGAGTGCCTCCATTTATCGAACTTCCAACCTTCCCGATCAATAGCGACGACCACCTCCCCACACTCTACCGAAGAAGTCACTGACTATCCACCCAATATCAACTCTATCGAAACTTGAAAACGTCGTCGTCTTAGTGTTTATCTTTAGGCGACCTCTCGGGGGCCTTTGCAAGAGGTGGCAGCAGGACCTGGAGAACTAGAGGGACCAGAAGAAGCCACTACCCGAGCTTTAGACTGTTTGGATTAGAACTTTGATATTGTTATCATCATTCTCATGTTACGGTTGTTTGAATTAATTAAAGCATTCAAATGAGAATAATTTTTATTCAAATTGTAATTGTTTTGTTAATAGAATTAAGATAAAAAATTGTAAATGATCGACTATTTTTTCTTGAGTCGAGAATCAGGTTTGAAACGATGTCGTAGTGGTTATCTTCTTATCTGATTGTCAAGGTATGCTGGGGTGGTATGATTGTCTGACTTGAGTAGTCAAGGATAAGGTTGGATAGTCTCGTACTCTGGTTTGGGTCTTCAGGTAGGTCGTGGAGCAGTGCACAACTTTGGTCCTGACCTGTAACCTGCGCAAGTAACACACCGTTAAGCGGAGCCCCAGATTTGTGTCCAGGGGACCGCCTTTGGCGTGAAAATAAGATTCTACATAAACGAGTTTTATGTGAAAATATAAAGATCGAAGATCTTCGTAGTTCTTTCGGAATTATCACGAAGAACGTACAAAGAACTCGATGAACACACGAAGAACACGAAAAACGTTTGAGAGCGTTTTGGGTTCTTGCAATGAGTTTAAGTAATGAATTGACCGACCTTTTACCTACGACTTGTGATTCTATTTATAGAGCTCACCTTACCTAACACGTGACGGCCTCTAATTGACAAGTGTCAATGTGGGTCCCGCAGGTTTTTGGTCTTTCTTCGACATTGGTTATTCTCCCTAACAATTGAAAGAGACTTTCTGCTCTACTGGGGTTATGAGCCTTTGAGCTCTTATGTCATTGTGGTCCTCTTTGAATAGAGTTGAGAATGATTGAACACACTCTCATTGTTGTGATATATATATTTCCCCGAGCCTTCTTTGACCCGTCCTACCATGGATGATATGAATCATCTTGTGTACAGCCTTATTCTAATGGCCTTGTGGGTGAAGACATGTATATGTAGATGAGGAGTATTATCATGCGGCCCATGTGTGGATGACGCGGGTGTGAATGCACGCAGATGTGCGTGGATGCGTTCAGGCGCGAGAAGTGCGCAGACGCGCTTGGGCGCGGATGTGCGTGGATGCACTCGGGCGCGAGAGGTGCGCGGATGTGCTTAGGTGCGGGATGTGCGTGGATGCGTTCAGGCGCGATACGTGCGCAGATGCGCTTGGGCGCGGATGTGCGTGGATGCACTCGGGCGCGAGACGTGCGCAGATGCATTCGGGCGCGATCATGCATGGATGAGGACACGCGAGGGAGGCTGTGCAGATGGCGTGCGCGCAATGGAGTTTGAGCGGATGGTGCACGCAAGGGAAGCTGCCTGGATGTGGTGGATGGCGAGCGTCCGTGGCTCGGATGGATGTGGGTAGAGGGGAAGGCGGCGATAAAGGTGCAAAGACCCCTGGGCGCGCAGACCCTCAGGCCCTCAAACCCTCGGGCATGCATGTCTTAGTCTCGCGATGCTTAGGCTACGCGTGTGTGATGCTTAAGTGCAAAAGTTTTTTTTTTTGACGAAAATGGTGCAAAATCACCCGATTTCATTAAGATTCAACATAATAAAGTAGGAATTAATACAAGTATCAACTCTAAACTAGTATTCCAAGTTTTTTTAACGGCCAGCACTGGTACTGTCACCACAAACTTTTAAAAGAGACCATAATCTCGCTAACCATAGCAACTAAACAACCCTACTTGGCATGAGTGGCTGCCTATAGCACATCGATCCCACTGTTGCTTTCCGAACAACACCCCGACTCAACACCTGGTGGGCTCTCACCTCCTGGACTTATGCTTGCCGAGTTTACGGGCCTAGGACCGAAACCCGCCCGTTCCGTATTACTCCCTACCCCGAGTTCCTTGACCCGGGGATGCAAAACCATCATTCGCCTCGTGCCAAACCTCCATATCCTCCTCTGACACCCAACGTCCGGCACCAGACATTGTCTCCACAATAGTCAGACGCAACGCCGCACACCGTCGCTGCCTCAAAGTCTTTCACACAAACCTCCGTTATGTCACCAGAATCCGAGATCTGCCACTACCGCATGGGTTCTTTAGCCTGCCGCCGCTCAAGCACTGACCTCTGCCACTTGAGCATTGAAGTTCGTCGTTGCTCTTTTTCCTACACACCGAGCAGCCTTCAAGACCCAAATCTGGAAGTTGAACTCAACCACCTCTATCTTTCCCGTCAAGAACCGCCCTACAACCGCCGCCGAGCCTCTTGACTCCCACACCGTCTACAACATGTATCTCAACCACACAGAAATCAACAGCCCATGCTCTATTTCTTTTCGCCAACGTCACCCCCTACCCGATGTCCTCGCCTCCGTCGCTTACTCTATCGATCACTCAGATCGACGTTGAAGTCTGAGTATAGTCGGTCGTCACAGCCCAACAAATCAAACCTAAAAATGGAAAGAAAAAAAAAACATAAAACCCTTTTACTCCTCTCACAACCTCTCACCGTGTGTGTTGTTTTAAGTGCACAAGTTTTATTACACAAATAAGTGTATAGAAATGAAAATGTTAAAAAAAAAAAAAAAAAAAGGGAATTTTGTTTTTAAAAATCAAAAAA
>JAYMTK010004152.1:0-11446 GCA_036897405.1 Pelargonium myrrhifolium | reverse complement strand
ATATATATATATATATATATATATGCAGTTTTTTTCCCTAAAATAAAAACATAATTATAATTTTACACTCTAACAACGTAACGCCCATTCGGACCGCATGAATTTTGTTAGATTCAAATTATTTTTCATTCCGTCCCCACAAGTTGCAAATGTACCATACGTAACTTAGGGCAAAGAGAGAGAACACACAGCAAACCCATAATTTACGATAGAGCCATTGGCTCATTTCACTTCTCTTTCCCTATATAAACTCTGCCTCCACATTTTCAGGGTTCATCTTTAAAGCCTCCGAGGCCGCCATTTTCTCGTTACATTACATTAGTGTTCTCTGTTTTCAGCTCAATTTTGTTATTTTATTGTAAAAATGGAGCGGCGACACAGCAATGGCCGGAGGCGGGATGAGAAAGGGAACGCGGATTTCGATCCGAGCGCTCCTCCGCCGTTCAGGCTAGGCGAGATCCGAGCCGCCATTCCCAAGCACTGCTGGGTGAAGAATCCATGGAGATCTATGAGCTACGTTTTGAGGGATGTGTTTGTGGTGTTCGCACTGGCGGCGGCGGCGTTCCGGTTGGATTCTTGGTTTGTTTGGCCAATCTATTGGGCTGCTCAAGGAACCATGTTCTGGGCGCTTTTTGTTCTTGGTCATGATTGGTACGTTTTTTTCTCTTAGTATTTGAATCGATTAAGGTTGTCTATCGCTAAATGTGCCATGTGAAATGACTATACGTAATGGCGGAGTTGGGGTGACTGTGGTAGGCAGCTGCCTATGCCGCATTCTCAAAACACTATTCAAATTTTGCTATCTTTGTTTATGCTGAGCGGTGAGCATGTGCTCCTTTGTTATTTACCATGATTGGAACTTTTGTATTTGAGTCAATTAAGGTTGTTTATGTCGAATAATGGCGTGGTTGTGGTTAGACAACTGTACATGTCATTCTCTTAAAATGTCATACAATATTAATTTGTCGATTTTTTACTATTAGTGTCTATACTGAACGGTGAAAACATAGTCGTCTCACTTAACAATTTTGCGTTATAATCGCTCTTTATTTTGGCTCCGACATTGATTTTTTTATTTTTTTTGGTGCAGTGGACATGGTAGCTTCTCTGACAGCACCATCCTCAACAGTGTGGTGGGACATGTTTTACATTCCTCAATTCTTGTACCATACCATGGATGGTTGGTGTTTTTCTCAAGACATTGTATTAGTATAATTTACCACTAATTATGTTTATTAATTTTTATTTTATTTATTTAATTACATAATTACAGGAGAATTAGCCACAAAACTCACCATCAGAACCATGGACACGTTGAGAATGACGAGTCTTGGGTTCCGGTACATTTTTCTGTTTTCTGTTTTCTATTTTTATTTTTTAAAATTTTGTTCGCTTTCTAATTATTATTTTTGGATTTCAGTTGACGGAGAAGATGTACAAGAGTTTGGACATTAGTACTAGACTCTTAAGATTCACAGTTCCTTTCCCTTTCTTCGCATACCCATTTTACTTGGTACGATAAATTCTAAAACTACACAAAATTATTATCTCTTTCACTACAAGAAAAATCGCGAATTATAGCGCGGTCGTTTAGTTTTTCATAAAAATAAAAAATTGGAATTGAATTCTAGGAATTGAAATATTCAAAAATATGTGAATATTTCAAATTCCACCCCCTACCATGGAATTTCAAATATTCAGATTTTTGAATATTTCAATTCTAAGGAAGAAAGAGAAATTTTTTAAATGTCAAATATACCCTTCTTAAAAAAAAATTAAACGAACATGGAAATTAAAAATTCAAAATACCCATCATATCCGAAATTCCTAAGAATTCACCTAAAAATAGCTAAACGAAGGACCCCTTAGTGTTTTGTGATTTGATTAAATTTTGCTAAATAAGTGCTTAAAATAATGCTAATAAGAGAATGTTTCATTTTTGTAAGGTCTCATCTCATGTGATTTGAATGATCAATATGTTCTAATAATTGTAGAGCTCATGAGCCATAGAGTTCTTTGACTTTTCTCCTTTCATTGTAATTACATTTTTGTGGATTTGAATATTTGTTACCATTTTAAACACCAAATCAATATGTATTGATTTAATTCTTAAAATTTTAAGGTTTGGTCAATTTCTAAGAAAATCACATACTTGTTTTAAAAATAATGAAAATGTACATAATCATGTTCTTTATATAACAATTCATCAATATACACATAAACTTTTAATTCGATTTTTACAAGATTTGCGACGCCTAATTACACTGCACCACCTATATAAGTCCGCCAATAAATTACATATAAGAAGGACAAATGTGATTTTGGTTTTGATTTCGATTATAATTATAATTAATGTCGGCTCCTACTATTCATGATTAAGAATAAAATAACATCTAAACATTGATTAATTAAATATGAGTTGTATGGTCACATGTATTTGTAATGTAATGACTTGTTTTAGTTTATAAGAATGATTAATGTGTATATATATATATTAAATAATTAATTAATTAGTAGGCTAATTCAGATTTTTAATTACTAATTAGCTGCCAACTTTACAAAAGTCTACATACATATTACTCTATACATATCAATATTATGATTCACGAATCACAAATTATTTAATTCCAAAACTAGAATTAAATAAAAATAAATTGTAAATGTTTAATTTGCATGTATGATTAGGAAACTTAATAATCTGAATTATATATTCTATGAGTCAATGATTCATCATTCATGAATCACAATATTGATTAAATTCCAAAACTAAAATTAAATATTTTATTTTTGTAATTAGGAAACTTAATTACTCTAAATTTTCCTTTTTTTTTTTTTTGTTTTGTTTAGCTTCAAATCCAATCGGTGGAAAAAGAAGAAAAAAAAATGACACAAAAAAACAAAAAAAATATTTACATAAAAAAAATAAAATAGAAAAGCATGGTGGTTGTATCAGCACTACCTAAAAACAGTGAAATTCTTTAACTACACGAAAATAAAGAAATAAATAATTAACATAAGGATTACCAAAGGTGAAACGACAAAAATACCCTTAATCTTCTAATTGTTTTAAACAAAACTTTTTTACCAATTAAACAAGCTACTTTCTATGAAAACCAAAAATCCATAATAACTAGTTAACTACTAGTTAATGCAATAGTTGGTAAAACACAATAAACGAATATTTTCTAATAAGAATATAAGACGTTACGATCAAATGCTACAAATATATATACTACTATTCTATGCATTTTGGGCCCCAAAATTTTTTTTTTTTTTTTTTTTTTTTTTTACGTAGAAGGGTATTATGTTCATTTCATATACATTTTCATAAATCCGTAATAGCTAATAGAGTAATAGTTGATGGAGAAATCTGTAAAACACGAGAAATGACCGCATTCTAATGAAAATATCAAACGTTAAGACCAGACATCACGGCCGAAGACAAAAACATCCTCGAAAAGAACTACTAGTCTACTACACTGTCCATCTTGCGCCCCTAAAAAATGTTTTTTGTTTTTTAACATGGAAGGGTGTTTTCGTCATTTCAAGCCCATTTTCCTTCAAAAGAAATACAATTTCCCGAGAAACAAACAGAAGAAGAAGACCGTTAACTCTCTGTTTCTCGGCTCTACTCTTCCCTCACTCAACCTCCTCTCCTGTTTCTTCCATTTTCACCAATCAAATTCAAAGAACCAAATCAAACCATCAATCAAAAAAATTCTATAAATCCCCACCAACCCCACAACCCAATTCTCATTCAAATCCTCAATTTCACACCCAAATTTCATTTTCATTTTCTCAAAAATGGCACATTCATCGGCGAAATTCTCTGTGTTTACTCTGTTTCTTGTTCTTGCTCTGTTTTCACCATTTTCGTCTGCAACAACAACTACACAACCACACACCAACGGTCACAAATTTCACTCATCTTCTACGGCTAAACAACAAGCAGAGAATCTAATTCGAGGCCTCAATTTGTTCCCCAAAGACCCGATCAATGTCGCCGAACCCGACACTTCACTCGCAGCGGTTTCCGAGCAACAACGGCTCGTTGAGAAGCGTCTCCGGCTACCGGTTTCCGGCGATACCTCCGTTGAAGAGCTCGGTCACCATGCCGGATACTATCGGCTTCCTCATTCTCAATCCGCAAGGTAATTTGCAAATTTGAAGCTCAATTGGGTTCATTGTAGATAATTATTTTAGAAACAGAGCATCAAGAAACAGAGCAACAAGAAACAGAGGAAGATATTATAAAGTTTGTTGTTTTTGTTCTTGTGATCTGGTCGGACCGAATACATTCGGTCCGGTCATAATCAGTTCGATCGATGTTTGGACCGAACCGATTTCTCGTTGATTTTTTTAGGGGTCATTCGTTTAATTTATGTGAAAAATGAATAGAAATGTTATTAATTCAATCATGGAAATTTGAGGTAATTCAAATTTCATGAGACATTAAATTTTAGCTACTCCAATTTTTGAAAATTTTAATTATTTTGAGAAAAAATAATTGTTTTTTAATTTCATATATGCTTTTTATTAGGAATTCAATTGAAAATACATAAGCGAACGGGTCATTAATGTTTTAGGTATAATAACTGTATGTTTTTTTTATCATTCAATCACTTTTGATACAGAAAGATACCGAAATTCTTTCTTGCAACGACCTAAATTTCTCTTTAAGAACAAGGATCCTAGTGTTCAAGGGAGAGACTATGTCTCTGCCCTCTAGCTTAGTACTTTTGGCACATTAGTGTACCAAAATGGTATCTTACAACACCACCACTAAGAATTTGTTGAGTGATGATCGATCTTTAGTCACTTCAAGTTCATATATATATTTTTTTTTAATTCAAAAAATGTCGTATCAAAAATGCATTTTCAAAAAACATTACCTATATTTCGATATTAGTCAACTTGGTCTTTGGATTCAATTTGTATTTTTCAAAAAAAATTGGTTCGTGGTGTTTGGTAATTTGAGTCATAACATTACACATGACGTGAAATTAGTGTGTTTAGTTCCACATATTTTGTAATCATGTAGTGTTGGGCCTACATAACACGCCCAACATGGACGACTCAATGGTGTAATCATAATTTGATCTTGATAATGTGCCAAACATATTGGCTCTTGTTCTGCCAAACGTGTTGGCTATGTCGTGCATAACGTGGTAGATTGTATTCGTGTCGATCAAGTCATGTTAATACGATTTATTTAGTTACTGTGTTAGTCACGACTTATTTGGTGCAACTAAATTGTGGAAATGTTGCAGAATGTTCTATTTTTTCTTCGAATCTCGAACGAACAAGAAGGACCCAGTGGTGATATGGTTAACTGGAGGACCGGGTTGTAGCAGTGAATTAGCTTTGTTTTATGAAAATGGCCCTTTCAAGATTGCCAACAACTTGTCTCTTGTGTTGAATGATTTTGGATGGGACAAGGTAAAATTTGCTCCACATTCTCTCTGTTAGAGTACAAAACTATTATCGGGACTTCAACTATAAGTTTAAGCTTTTAGTCGAGATAATTCTTTACGTGATATTATAGCGTTGGTAACTAAAAGGTCCCGACTCCCAAGTTCGAATCATGCCGTCACCCATATTAAATTCCAGCACAAGTCAATGAGTGGACCTGTGCACGGGCCACATGCAAAGCGAAAATGAACTTGCACGTGATGAGGCGTGTTAGAGTATAAATTTTCAGATTTTGAGAGAGGGGCCTGATCGTTCCAATCATTTTGAGAGACTTGTGCCAAAATAAATTTTCAGAATCATTGACGATTACGATGTATTCAATGACATCTTTGTTCACTTGCTCTTATTTTGGTTCTCATTATTCCTCTGTTTTTAAGCTTTTATGCTTGTCAGGGGCGATTCTCAAAAGTTACATTCCGATACTTATTTCTCTCTATAAAAACTGAACCGATGGAAAAACACTTGTTGCGTTTTAAATTTGAAGAAATTCAAGATTTTTTTCTCGTTTATTCAATTGATACACTTGTTTGAGAAATTGAGTCTTCTTCGATTACGGAGCCTTGTGCAGTTGCACATCTATCACATATTAATCTAGAACCATGTGAGAGGCAAATGAATAAAATAATCCCCTTTTGAATGGTTTTATAACTAAAGGAACATATTTATTACAATTTTATTTTAAAATATCTAAACGAATAATTTCTTAATTCTGTGTTAACGTTGTTTTCAGGTGTCGAATCTTTTGTTCGTTGATCAGCCAATCGGGACCGGATTCAGCTACACTTCTGACGAAAGTGACCTTCGCCACGACGAGGAGGGTGTCAGCAATGATTTGTACGATTTCTTGCAGGTTAGTTTCTTCTAGATGGTGTGACAATCGAGAATGTCAGTACGTAATTCTCATTTCAAAAGTAATTCCGTATTAAAAAGTTATAGTCTGAACATGAACGATGAGAATTTCGTTTTTATTCAAATTCTAATACAAACGTTACTATGTTTCTAATGTTTCGAACTCTCTCGAAATTAAATGTGAGCTTAACAATTTCATGTATGAACAAATATTAGGCATTTTTCAAGGAGCATCCCCAATTCGCCAAGAACGACTTCTACATCACCGGAGAATCGTACGCCGGCCACTACATTCCGGCATTCGCTTCCCGGGTCCACCAAGGAAACAAAGCAAAACAAGGAATTCATATAAATCTCAAGGTTTGTTTCGTCTTGAAATACAAATAAAATACTCGTGTAATAGTAGCTGAGACTCAGTCAAAATATTAAAATTTGTCACGTTTGTTTACCTAAGTTTCAACTACAACTGACAATTTAGGTAGCGACATGTGACCAACGTGACTAATAATATTGTCGAGCTTGTGTTGAACATATTAAACTCACACAACACGACAACAAGTGACCAACAAACATGAACATGATAATATAACACAATTACTAAACTTTCATGATTGTGTCTGCTTATATAACACACATATAATCTCTGACACGACACGTTAACACAATTTGACAGTTCTTGTTTCAACATGTAAAAGTTTGACTGAGATTTTTTTTTTCTTATACGTAATTGCTCGATTTCTTGTATCTAAGTAGCTCCAAATATTGATGAAACAGGGATTTGCTATTGGCAATGGCTTGACTAATCCTGAAATTCAGTACAAAGCATACACAGATTATGCTCTGGAAATGAAGTTGATTGAAAAGCCCGATTACGACCGGATTAGCAAAAATATCCCGGAATGCGTTCAAGCGATCAGAACTTGTGGTAACTTTTCGATTCATCGATAATTTAAATATTTCACACTGAATTTACGAAAAAAAATGTGGTTTAGCTCCAAAGATAAGTTCATACTAACGTCTATGAATTTGTGAAATGACATTTTTGCCATCCAATTCACTCTAAATGTTCATATAAATTAGAGAAGTGACATACTTACGTCACGTACTCTCGAATTCACTTTAACATTTACGTAGTTTTGTCTTTCACTTCACTTTAAACTTTCATATAGATGAAAAAATGACATATTTCATAGTTGATATACTCGTTAATTTACGTTTATCAGTTATCAGAATCAAAACTTATGTTCACACTCGTGAACCAACAAAAATATGTGATTTTACCCCGGAAATGAGTTGACTAACATATATGGACTTGTGAAATTACAGTTTTGCCCTTAAACGAGAGAAATGACATATTTCATTCCTCATAAACTCTTGATTTCACGTTTCTTGATTAGTTCTATGAATCTACTACCTCAGGATCCGAAGGGGGAGACACGTGCGTAACTTCCTACGACGTGTGCACAACTATATTCAATAGTATCACGCAATTAAATAGTGGCATAAATGTAAGTAAATCACGCGAAAAACATCTATGTAATGTAACTTTTCCCAAAAATCATGCTTATAACAAGAACTCGATCAATTGTAGTACTATGATGTGAGAAAGAAATGCGAGGGGAGATTGTGCTACGACTTCTCGAATGTGGAGAAGTTCCTGAATTTGGATTCAGTTAGAGACGCGTTTGGCGTGGGCGACATAGAATTTGTTTCGTGCAGCACTGCGGTCTACGAGGCAATGTTGACGGACTGGATGAGGAATCTTGCGGTCGGGATTCCTGATCTTCTCGAAGATGGGATCGAGGCGTTGGTATACGCGGGAGAGTATGATTTGATATGCAATTGGCTCGGTAAGAATCCTTATTTTAAGTACGTTCTTTCTGCGTTCAGTCGTTATCGTGATATTTTTTTAGTAGTTTTACATTTTAAATTGAACGAAATTACAATTTTACCCTCATATAAAGAGATTCTCAATTCGTCAGGGTTTGAATTTTTCTCTTTTCCCGTGATCATTTCTTTTAACTAGTAGAAAACAAAGGGGAAAGAAAATATTTATTTAAAAATTAGATTTTGACCCCACAATTTGAATTATCTAGCATTAGAATCTACAAA
Source organism: Pelargonium myrrhifolium (assembly GCA_036897405.1). Taxonomy (NCBI): domain Eukaryota; kingdom Viridiplantae; phylum Streptophyta; class Magnoliopsida; order Geraniales; family Geraniaceae; genus Pelargonium; species Pelargonium myrrhifolium. The sequence continues at coordinate 3,013 of JAYMTK010004152.1, read as the reverse complement.
GTCAGTTTAGAGGGTAGACCTGACAATTTGAGTTTTGGATGAGTCGGGTTTAAATGAGTAATCTAAACCCGACCCTGCACGAGGTGCAAGTTTTGGATTTTACATAAAAAAACGCGTATATAGCCCTAACTGATTCACACCAAAAATCAATTAGATCTATTTTATGTTACTCGAACCCACAAAACATGGGTCGAACTATAGATTCAGGTTCAAATTGTCACATCTAGGCCGAAATAAGACGAAGCGTTTGCGATAATATGAACTTTTTTTTATACGTAATACCAACAACACCTGAAAAGAGACGATACATGTGTTTTTGTTTGCAGGGAACTCGAGATGGGTACACGCCTTGGAGTGGTCGGGTCGGAAGCGGTTCGGAGCGTCCCCGATCGTTCCGTTTACGGTCGATGGTGCAGAGGCAGGTCAGCTGAAAAGCCAAGGTCCCCTCAGTTTTCTCAAGGTTTATGATGCTGGTCACATGGTTCCCATGGATCAACCTAAAGCTTCTATACAAATGCTCCAGAGATGGATGCAAGGAAATTTTTCTACACAAACATTGTAGTTTTTTGATAAAAAAATGTTCAAAACATACATCAAAGATCATTTAATATATTATTGTCTCACCAATGTGACACAAATTTGTTACAATCAAGTAATTAATATGCAGCATAGCTGACAAGAACTGGGTGGATGCGCATTAGACATGCGCTTCCACCCATAAGCATATATAACACAATGACGTTTAAGCGTGCATTGTGTTATATATGCTGTAACACTTTCAAAATTTAATCCACAATTCACAATAAAACATAAAAAAATCTGCATAAGAAAATCAATTATGTACTTCTTTCTTATCTCAACTTCAACTACAAAAACGCTAGCCTTATCTTTATCTTGGAACTAAAAAAACAATTTCGTTTGTCCTAACACATCTTCGAAGAGGAAAACACAAACTATAATGAGGGGATAGGAGAACCTAAGTCTTGGGCTTGAGATGCTTGATTGTCTCCCATGTGAAGTCCGGGTCATCGCGGCCAAAATGTCCATAGGCCGCGGTTTTCTGAAACCTGAATTTGCCACCTCTTTTCAGATCAAGACTAATAGCAATCATCCCGGGTCTAAAATCGAAGTTCTCCTTGATCAATGCTAATATCTCCTTATCCAGAATCTTCCCCGTGTTGTAAGTGTCCACAAACACAGACAACGGCTCTGGGACCCCGATGGCATAAGATACTTGCACAATGCAACGACGTGCGAGTCCTGAGCCCACTACACTCTTCGCGGCCTGCCTGACTATATAAGCTCCACTACGGTCCACCTTTGTGGAATCTTTACCCGAAAATGCACCCCCGCCATGGGCGCCCCAGCCTCCGTAGGTGTCCACGATGATTTTCCTCCCTGTGAGCCCCGCGTCCCCATGAGGCCCGCCAATGACAAATCTCCCAGACGGGTTTAGGTGAAAAATTGTTTTCTCGTCAAGATACTTCGTGGGAATGACCGGCTTGATCACATGCTCCTTCAGGTCACTAGCAATTTTATCGTTACTAACAGTCTCATCATGTTGTGTTGATATCAAAATTGTGTGGACCCTCAGGGGGACCATTGCCCCTCCCTCGTTCTTGTACTCAACGGTCACTTGGGTCTTCCCATCGGGCCTGACCCAAGGACAAATTTTACTCTTCCTAACCTCGGTGAGCCTAGCTCCAAGCTTGGTCGCGAGAACATGCGTTAGGGGCATCATCTCGGGGGTCTCATCCGTGGCATACCCAAACATAAGTCCTTGGTCTCCCGCGCCAATCTCCTCCGGCTTCTTGGTGAGGTGTCCGTGGACACCTTGCGCAATGTCGGGGCTCTGTTGCTCAACATTGACAATGACCTTGCATTTGTCGGCATCTAGACCAACATCCGCGGATAAAAACCCAATGCCTCTGCAAGTATCACGAACAATCTTTTCGTAGTCCACTTTCGCCTTTGTAGTGATCTCGCCAAATATCATGACCATGTTTGTTTTGGCACAAGTCTCGCAAGCAACTTTGCTTTCCGGGTCTTGCTCCAAACACGCGTCTAGGATGGCGTCGGAGACTTGGTCACATATTTTGTCCGGGTGGCCTTCGTTGACGGATTCAGACGTGAAGTGAAAAGTATCCATAACTAAACTGCAACAACACAACACTCACAAGTGTAAGTAGCTGAAAAAATGACCATTTAAACTACTAAAGATATGATATCATAATACAAATCTACACAATGAAACTTGAGTACCAAAATCAGTGCAATTTAAGCAATAAGTAGAGGTACAAGTTGGGATTCAAAACAAGAACAATGTGATTTGCTTAAACCGATGAGAGATTGACGTCTCAATAAATTTGCCTAAATGTATTAATGAGAAGTTATATAATGAAACATGAGTTGCAACGATGTGAGCTGATATTAACTAACCTATTATAAGTATATTATTATTAATTCATGTTGTCACTTTTTTTAAGAAAAAAATGCAAGAAATTATTTTGATTTTCCCTAAAGAAGATACATAATATGGTAATTTTACTAATTTATTCGACACCACATTCAGGTTGTTCAAGAACAAATCACTGCAACAACAACCAAGCCATTTCTCAAACGATTCATGTCACAAATTTGTTTTAGTACTCAATCCTTAAAAATGTCAAATTTTGTACAAAAAAAAAACTTCAATTCATTCCGAATTTAGTATAAGAACATTTGCATGAACAGTTAAATTAGCTACAAATTACTAGTTTAAGTACAAGAACATGAAAAATGGACCTCAATTAAGTATTTAACCAACAATGATATGGTCTGAAAAAGTGGTCTCTCTCATCTTGTTGGTGAGTTACTGTCGTTGAGGACAGATTTAGGGGCGGCTAGGGTTCAGTTGTTTCAGTGAGAGTGGTGGTTGTTTGATTGTTTATTTCTTTTTAGGGGCGAATCGCTGGGTGGATTCGAAAATCAGATCTGATTTTGGGGAGAGGGTCTCACATCGTGAGGTCTGGGT
>JAYMTK010004151.1:0-11446 GCA_036897405.1 Pelargonium myrrhifolium | reverse complement strand
AATATTTGAATAGTACGTATATAAAATAATATGAAACTGAACAATTAAAATAAATAAATAAAATAAAACCCCGAGCAAAACCAAAAAAAACTAGTATAACTATATATATATATATATATATTATGTGTTGATAATGAATGAAACCAGGTTAGATTATGTGTATCGCATAGGACAAGTTGGGAAATGATTGACCACAAATAATGTACAAGTCCCAAAAATGTCATGATCTAATTAATCCTCTTTCCTACGTTAATCTACCTATATATCTTTCATTTGGTTACAATAATGAATAAACTCAATAGAACCGCTCAACCAATCCATTGAATTTGCATCTTGTACGAGAAAAGACACCACATATGCAGTGGGACAATTAGCTAAATTTTGATGACCCATCGATCATAGCTTTACTTTACAATAATGCCAAATGATTACACCACACAAACATGCAACAACTATTAAAATTTAAAAGTTGATGTCCACTCTATTTGGTCCACACACATGTTAATTTGTATCTATACAAATGAACAAATGCATGTCAATCACTCACCTCCTTGTCCATCCACCAGAGAGAAGTCCTCAATCTACTGTGTTAAACCTGATAATTTTGAATTCAATAAGTGGGTATTTGAGACTCGATTAGTTGCAAGTTTAAGTTTCATAAAATGTATTTGATCAAATTTTAAGTCGGATATAGAGTAACTCTCTTAAATTTGAACTCCATTTTCCCAACTCTATATTATAGAGCAAGCAATTCTTATGTGTCTTACTTTAAGTTGTTCCAATTCTGTAGTGCACAACCCAATATCAACACGTCATATCTAACATGGCAACCAAATAGATTACTTTACACGATATGAACGACATGAGCACGATCAAACTCATTTTGAGTGTGTTTGACACGACACTATCCAATCTATTTGATATGTTATTATGCATGATTGATATATAACCATCCTTTTAAGTATGTGTGTCATAACGTGACTAGTTAATTAATCGTGTATGCGTGTTTTAAAAACCTTAGCCGAAGACAACACGATTACAAAATATGCAAACTTAAAACCACAAACTTCGACTCATCCAATACTATGTTGTCAACGTCTATATAACAAGTTGTGTATTTTACTATTATTACTTTGCTGTAACTGGTGACCTAAACACAAGAATCCACGGTGATGGTTATTATTAAAAAATACCTTCTGGAAGTTACTTCACTTTCGTTACCAGTGTGAGTGTCGGTACGTACGGGTCAATATAAACCAAAAATATACAACTATAGTTTTGCACTGGCAATGGCAGCTACCCATGCATGCACATATATATATATATACACACATTTATGGCCCACTCCAAGTCTTCAGTTAGCTACAGTCTGTCTGTATATATAGTACTAAACAAATATGAAATATGTATGCAGCCATAAACATGTTTTCCAATTCATGACTCATGACACGTCAAAATCATTATTTTGTTTTCTAATACACCCAAATAAATCTTAAATTCAACATTTTTGCTTAATAAAACAATATAAGTAAAAGTTTGGACAATTATTGTTGGAATATATATTAATTATACGTTTCGTAGGACTGGGAGATGACGCAATGGTGAAGAAGCGTTTTCTTTTCATAAAAAATTATCGCATGTTCAAAAGGACAATAATTGATGTAAAGTTGGTTAAAATTTTGATTACAATAGAGTAACAACAAGACCAACTCTTGCTCTCTTCAACTTTTAGTTCAAGTTAATATAATTAGAGCCGTAATTTATATTTTAGTATTATATTCATCACATCCCCTCATATACAAACATGTTATAATTTTGTAGGTGAGCCGATGTGAGGTAGATAGAAAGCCCAATCCTGTTAACTATAATTTTGCGAGTGAATTGAAGAGAGATCGTAAAGAGGCCGAACTTTGATATATATTATGTTAGAGTACCAACTAAACTAAAAACTCAATCTATTAGTTGAAATCTTCTTTTGTATTATAGTATTATATATACTTCCATAAAATCAATATATTTGTAATGAACACACTCTCCCACCCTAGCATACAGATGATAACAAATCTTCTAAAAGTGAATCCAACAAGAGAAGGCTGAAGGAACAATATTGAAACTAATAAGATGACAAAAAATCAGGGATTCAGACTATTTACTAAGTGGGAGTAAGAAAAAAAATGTTTTAAATTAATAAAAAATAATAAAAATATAATATTTCATTGAAGGCAAGATTTAAAAATCAGTAAGAATAAAGATGAAAAATAATAAAAATACGTGATAAAATTCAGCGGGGGAAATTGCACCATAAAAAGATCCACCCCTGCAAAACATATGCTTCAATTATCACAAAATAAAATTATTTTAATAAACAATTTATATATATATGTTGTAAATTAATTTACTAACATGACAAGTTGCACACGGCCAAATAGGTACCACAAAACTATATACTACTAGACTATAGTATATAGCTGCCAACGACTACATTTGAATTTAATTTTCCTTTGGCAGATAAGGCTCCATAATTATTATCAATAATCATTCACCTATCAATTTGGGTCCACGTACAGTGACATACAATAGTTACCCTACAACGTTTCCACAGTAGTAGGTTGCAACACAACTCCTAATTCCTCATCTTACGTCACCACAAAAGATCAAACCCTTTAAATTGTGGGGCCACCACAAAGTCAATCATTACTTTAGGTCAAATCGCACGGTTGTAAATGAGTGTATCCTAAGTGAGAAACACAGGATCCGCAACTTAAGCGACGTAATAGATACTTTTCTGAAGTAGAATTAAATTGCCAAAGAAAGCAAGTCGTTAAGGAGCGTTTCCAGTTTGAAAAAGGCTTTATTATCCCGATTAAGAAGGTAATTACTAAATAGTTACCGCAATCCCAACAGTAAAAAGAAAACAAGTTGGGCCTGACATGGACAAAAAGGTCTTTTCTAAAACGACATACAATGGTCCCTCAGCATTTGGATGCGCGAAACACATAATTTATTAGGATTCGATTTTAGAACTGGTGTGAATTTTATTGCAACGGTAAATGTAATAGTTTTTTTTTTTTTTTTTAAATAAAAATATGACATTCATTTTAAAACAGATTAAATATTTAAAAACAAAAACTTTTATGCGAGACACATTTGAATAGAGCTGGTTACAGGAAAGTGTAAAGTGAACAATTGCACAAGGCCTCCCCAGAGTCAGGATCCGCATCGACACTAAATCAAAGTCGAGTCGAAATCAAAACCAAATTGACATTGTCACTTCAACAATTAACAAATTATCATTATAATCTTTAATAGTATAAATGAAATTTAATAAGATGTCGTCACCTCATTGACTTGCTTTAAGTCTCAACTGATATAAAGTCAACTGATACTTATATTTATATATTTATATTTAGAGTTTAATGTATATCAGTTGACTGATATAAAGTTATATCAGTTGCACTAATAAGGTGGTGACACCTCATTGTTAAGTTGCAACTGATATACATTTTACTCTTATATTTATTATCCTTTCAATTTATTAGTGTACTTACTATTATTATTATTCCAAAAAAGAAAATATATTATTATTTTGCATATTTTCCAATTTTGTTTTGGGGTGTGCCTTGACTCTGTGGCTTTGTTTAACTTCTAAGCTATAAAGTTTTGAAACGCTTTTGGTTAGGTGTTTGATGCGATCCATAAATCGACTTAACTGAAAAAAAAGCAAAAAGAATTGAACCAAAGACAGCCAAAAGCCTGAGAATATTAACCACTGCCGTCTCCGCCTCCTAACGGCCACGAACCACCGCTCCGGCACTCTGCGCCGTCTTCTCTCTCCTTTGAAGGTGCTGTAACTCTCTGTCTCTCTGTAGTTTTGTTGGATTTTTCTTCAATGCTTGAGCATAAACTTGCAAATGAAGTGATTTCACTCTTCAGATGACGAATTGGCTCTTGGAGGTTGTTCTATGAAGTTGATTTGTTTGATGAAACTTGAGATTGTGAAATTGTGTTTGTTTGATGTGTTTATGGGGAGAGATTGAGTAGAAGTTATGCAACCGTTGAATTTGTGGAACTTGCTGTTTGATTCGGGATCAGAAAGAAGTGGAGTAGAGACTAGCGAGTGTAGTAGAATGAGATTCTATGGTTGAATTTGGTTTGGTTTTGGTTTAGTGTTGTTCATGGAGGAATGGAGGATCTGAAATGGATGTGTTGTTTTGAGAATCAGATGAAATATTTTAAGGACTGAAACAGAAAATGGAGAGTTCTTGTCCTTGTGATTCGAGTTGCTATGAAGAGAGTTTATGTGCAGAAAAGTGTATTATTACTTGATAGTGTGTGAGATTTAGTTGACTTTCTTAATCGGATTTTGACCTGTCTTTACCGGACATGCACAATATTCTAGATTTGTGTCTAAGGTGTTTAGTTTTCTTCTCTATTTACTGGTAGATTTAGAATGAAAGAAGAACTAGGTTTCAATTGTTATTCATATGATTAATTTTCATGCATTCCTTAGCATATGAGGAAGCTTCTCTGTTTCTATGATCACATGATGTTGATTTCTTTTAAGCTACTTGAATAATAATTCTATTTCTTTGTTTTGTTTTTCTTTTTAGTTCAAAAGAGGATGAATTTCAGGGTTATCATTCTGGTTTCATATGAAGCTTAATGGCAACCTGTTTTGCTGTATAGTCTGCCAAGAGCTTTGGGTTTAAAGCATTTTAATCCAGTAAGCAACTGTGACCTTTTGGCTATTATGCATGTCTGGCCTTGTGGCCATTGCTGATAACACGGAAGGAACACTTTCTATAACAGAAAGAACAAAATCTCTTGATTTAATTTCTGGAAAAGACCTCACATCCATATCAATCAATGGTGAAGTAGTTCATACTTCAGAAACCACTGGATTTCGCGTTGGGGAGCTCTTACTGCCCAATGGGGAATTATATTCTGGCTCGTTGCTTGGCAACATGCCTGAGGGTCCGGGTAAGTATGTTTGGTCAGATGGTTGCATATATGATGGTGAATGGAGACGGGGGATGAGGCATGGGAATGGAAAAACTCAATGGGCTTCTGGAGCAGTTTATGAGGGTGAATTTTCAGGAGGTTATATGCATGGTACAGGGGTATATATTGGAGCTAATAAATTGACTTACAAGGGACGATGGCGCTTGAATCTTAAACATGGGTTGGGATATCAAGTTTATGCAAATGGTGATATATTTGAAGGCTCTTGGATGCAGGGTGTACCAGAAGGGCCTGGTAAGTATACTTGGGCAAATGGAAATATTTACCTAGGAAATATGAAAGCAGGAAAAATGTCGGGGAAAGGAACTCTTACTTGGATAAATGGAGATTCATTTGAAGGAAGCTGGTTAAATGGCATGATTCATGGATTGGGAGTATATAGATGGAGTAGTGGCGGCTGCTATGTTGGAACTTGGACACAGGGTTTGAAGGATGGAAAGGGGTCATTTTATCCAATTGGCAGCCGACTTCCAGCAGTACAAGAACTCTACCTCAATGCTTTGAGAAAACGAGGGTTGTTGCCAGATATGAAAAGGCAGAACCATGCACATATCCATCATGCTTCATCGGTGGATATTGGAAATGTTAAGATTGATGGAAACCATGGATCTCGTCATGGTTCATCTGATAGACTCTCCAAGGGAAACTTGCTAAACTTGGAGCAGTCTCGCACTAGTAATGTTTCCCTGGAGAGGCGTTGGAGTCTTGAGGTGGCTATAGAAAAGGTGATTGGACGTGACTCATCATTTGGCTCGGTAGATGGAGAAGCAGAGGTTGATGGAAATATTCCAATATTGGAACGGGAATATATGCAAGGGGTTTTAATCAGTGAGCTTGTGTTAGATAATAGCTTTTCATCCAGAAGAGCAAAACGGCGGCAGAAGAAACTTGCAAAAGAGGTTCAAAGGCCTGGTGAAGCAATCATCAAAGGTCATAGAAGTTATGATTTAATGCTGAGTTTGCAGCTTGGGATTAGGTGAACTTCTTTTCATCCTTATTATGTCTTCTTTAGTTCTTTTTTTTTTTTTTGTTCTCATGCACTTTCTCTTGTGGGAAGATTATTGGATTTTATGCACTTTACCTTTTCATTGAATAGTTTCTGTTTCCTGGTGCACATTTAGCTGCATGATCTCTTTGTGGTAGGGAAATTTAACCTGTATGAAAAAGTGTGCAACTCCATTAAGGATCCAAGAATATAAATCAGTTATGCTTTATGATTCCATTGGAGTAAAAATCTCGATAAGTTCCTTCCATGGTTAAAATAGTATATTTTTCATTACTTATGCTTCTGGGCTATTCTTAGATATTATGCTTACTCATGAATCACAACTCATTTAACCTCATGATTAGAGTGTCGGTGCTTCATGGTTATATGGTAGTTTTATTGACACTGCCTGCAAAGAGATTGTTCATAGCTCACTTGTCATGGCAAAAATGTATTTGTTCTGGCTGTTATCTTATGTGTCATATCATTGTTTTGGAACAACTGATGTTGAACATTCATTAGAACATGGTCAGATATACTGTGGGCAAAATAACACCTATACAGAGGCGAGAAGTTCGAGCGTCAGATTTTGGTCCACGGGCAAGCTTTTGGATGAATTTCCCTAAAGAAGGGTCCCAATTGACACCACCTCACCAGTCAGAGGGTTTTAAGTGGAAAGATTACTGCCCAATGGTCTTCAGGTTGGTAGTAAAACCTCAATCTTGTAACGTTAATATTTTATAATTTATGTTCCTTCTTTTTATCAGCTATATATAGTTTTCTATGCTGCTCATGTTAGCTTTGATGCATGTAGTGGCACGCTTGTCAAATTCACCTTTTCTTTTTCGAGGTTCTTTTGCATAATAATGTACATGTCACGGATCATGATAGATAAGTCTTTTAGAGGAGCATGCTGTTTACAAATTTATAGTTCAGTAAATAGTTGCATTGTCACTTCAAATTAATGGGGCATCCATGTTGGTAAATTGCGAGATTTCTTTTGTGTTATCAGTCTTTAGTTGCTATTTCTTTCAACTGTTTGCCTGTTTTTGTGTTGTGGATCTTGAGTTGCCTTTGTCTCCCAAGTTATTGTTGATAAATTGATATAGATGCCTTTGTTGATACTTATTGTAGGAATTTAAGAGAGATGTTCAAGATTGATGCAGCTGACTACATGATGTCAATTTGTGGGAATGATGCTCTCAGGGAGCTTTCTTCTCCTGGGAAAAGTGGCAGTGTTTTCTTCCTGTCTCAAGATGATCGTTTCATGATTAAGACACTCCGAAAATCTGAAGTGAAGGTTCGCCTCTCTATCAGGTTTTCTGCATTTACATTTGTTTAAGAAACATCCATACTATTTGCTGCCGCTAAATAAAAGGCTATTTCGCAACATAAACGGGAGCTTATGTAAACGAATGTGAATTGTAAACTAGTAAAATATTTGCATGTTTATGCTAGGATGTGCAGCTTTGTATTTTCACACTTGAATTTCTTCTGACAAAAGCTAGGATGTTCAGGTTCTTCTGCGAATGCTTCCGGATTATCATCATCACGTGAGGTCGTACGAGAACACACTCATTACCAAATTTTTTGGTCTCCACAGGATCAAACCCTCAAGTGGTCAAAAGGTGATGAGCACAAGTGCTTCTGAAAGATCAACTTGAATGAAGTTGTGATGTCCTTTTTAACATGCTAAATTGATAGCAACCCGTTGCTCTTATATTTATGGGCCTGCCTTTACCTGTATGAAAAAGCTAATAGTTCTAAACTACTTGCTGTTTTGCAGTTTCGGTTTGTAGTAATGGGAAATATGTTCTGCACAGAATTAAGGATCCATCGCAGATTTGATTTGAAAGGTTCCTCCTTGGGGCGTTCTGCAGACAAGGTTGAAATTGATGAGAACACAACACTTAAAGATTTGGATCTAAATTACTGCTTCTATTTGGAGCCTTCTTGGAGGGAGGCTCTGTTGAAGTAAGTGATATTTCTGAAGCTTCTTAAATCTTCGAACTTTTGCTTGTTTAGAAGTTCACATACATGAAACTGTTAATCAAGTAACATTAATTCTGAGGAACTCGCGGCTACTTATCTTGTGAAAGCTCATATTTAAGTTATGAAAGACTTATGATATAGTTGCTCTATTAGGCACATAAATCATCTGCTCAAAACAAGAATTTGTTTATGAAAGTAAAATTAAATAACAGAAGTAGCCAACCTTCTGCATTTCAATATACTTGTGTGCCTTCTCTTTCTAAATATATCTCACTGATCGTGTAAGTATCAGGCCATTTTCTTGAGTTCGCTTCCTAAGGTTTTTGTCCTCCTGTAACTTCAGAACTCCTTTAACCTACAAAATCTAATTGAAATCTCAACTGGAACATCATATAGTGCACCTTCAGAACTTAAGCCTGTTTGCTTGAGCACCATCTTAAGTGACTAAGTGCGTTCAAAAAGAAAAATTTGTTGGAGATGAAAGACGGTTATGGAACATAAAATCTAGGTAGTTTCGGATTGAAATTTTTGCCCTCCTATCTTTAGAACATATAATTCAAGTAAATTTACTCGTTACTTGAAACAAAGCATATGTTTGAAGCATGCATTTTCTTTCCTATGCAACTGCTGCTGTTATTGGTTATGGCATAATGTTGTCTTCCTGTTTTATTTGTATGCAGGCAGATTGAGACCGACAGCAAATTTTTGGAAGCGCAGCATATTATGGATTACAGTCTTTTGTTGGGTGTACATTATCGGGCTCCCCAACACCTGCGGTCACTTATGTCGTTCAATCAAAGTTTAACAGCTGATGGATTGGGAATTCTTGCAGAGGAAGGTATCCAACAAATTATTTTTTGTTACATTTTTATCTTCTTACTTTGAGTTCTAGAACTAATTTATTAAAGCTTGACCTGTGTTGTTAATATACGTTTGGAAACTGATACCACAATTTTTGAACAAATTTATTTTAACGTTCTTAATGTCCATAGCGATTCCCCAAACAACCATAGGGATCAAGTTTGTTTAGAAATATTGATTTGGTAGCACCAAAATTTCCTGTCTAAAGCTGCCAAAGCACTGTTGATGCACTAAACTGGGTGGAAAGTTTGGGTCTTGGATCGGGTTTGTTCGGGTTCAGGTTGATAAAGCCTAACCCCAATCCGGACCGAACGGGCTTCTCTCGTTCAGGTTTTGCGGGCCGCGGATCAGGTTTCACTTTTTTAGTACAAAATGTGCAGATTCGTGCGGGTTTGCCCGATTCGATCCAACCTAAAATGTTCACTAGATAAATCTGACCCGTCCCAAAAGTCATCCGATCAGATTTCGGATTTTTTCGGGTTCGGGTCTAAATTGCCAACTCTACACTAAAGAACAAAGATGTACTCTAAAATTGTGTTGATTTTCTAATGACAGATTCTATAGAGGATGAAAACTACCCACAAGGCCTTGTTTTGGTCCCCCGCGGATCAGATGATAGTGTTGTTGTGGGGTCTCACATCAGAGGGAGACGCTTGCGAGCATCTGATGAGGAAGTGGATCTCCTTCTTCCTGGTACAGCAAGGTATGATATCACGAATCTCGATACCACAAGATAATTCCTTAATTGCCCACAGACTAGAACATCAATCGCTGAAATTTGTGCGAGCTAAACATGCTTTCTTCCTCCGAGACATTTAAAATTGTTACTTTCCTTTTGCAACTATTAAACAGATTTCAAATCCAGCTCGGTGTGAACATGCCAGCAAGGGCAGAGCTACTCCCGGGAAAGCACGAAGAACAGATGTTCCACGAGGCGTACGATGTTGTTCTATACCTAGGTATCATCGACATTTTGCAAGATTACAACATGAGTAAGAAGATTGAACACGCATACAAATCTCTTCAGTTTGATTCCTTTTCCATCTCTGCTGTCGACCCTACGTTCTACTCTCAGCGCTTTTTAGAATTCATTCAGAAAGTGTTCCCTCCAAATGCAGGGTATCGTTAGATTTTTCGAGTCTTTCATTATGTGTTCATATGTCTCATCTTATGTAAAGTACTTTGAAAGGTAGGTGAGCAAATTCGGATTTTCTGAACCATCTTTATAATTAGGTTGAAACACGAAACGAATTTTACATTGCTCCCATTTTTTGTATGTTTCTTCTCGACATTTCCGAATGAGACTTGAATTTTGATGCAACGGTAATGTCATCGTCTTTTATGAGAAACAGACCTCAAACGGTTAGAGTCTCGAGCACTAAGCCTCCGCTATTTGAGTTCATGTTGATATAAGAACAGAATGTGTATCGGAGAATTTTTTTTGAATCAACTCGTACACGAATCGGTACCAAGTTGTTAACGAGTATTAGAACCTATGGTTATATATATGTTGGAGACACTTTTTATATTTATTATTGTCCGGAATCACATGAAAGAGAACGAGATATAAAAACATTTTATACTCCCTCCGTTTCAAAATAGTGTCTTTTCTATTTTGAGAAAAATTAAAAAAAAGTTAGTTAGTGTAGTATATTTACTCTTATATCCTCGTAATCATGTGTTTTTTTTTTGAAAACAATCATGTGTTAATAGATACTAACTTATTATGAGTATATTATTGACAATTCATGCATAACTAACTTCCTAATAAAAAAAAATGGACACTTATTTTGAAACAAAAAAAGTTCATTTAAAACAAGACACTCATTTTAGGACGGAGAGTATTTATTATTGCCCGGAATCACATGAAAGAGAACAAGATATAAAAACATTCCACAAAAATGATAGCCACATCAATTGTGAATTCTTAATTATACAATTTTGAAACAGTACCAATATATATTAGAATAATTCAAAACAAAATAATTCAACACCGATTGAAACAAAAATCAAATTGAACACCGATTCAAAACAAAATGAATAATTTTAAGTGACCAAAATGAAAAATTTCCCTAAATATAATAGGATGAAACATTTTGACAATTCTTCAAAGGACATTAACATACAACCTGAAGTTCAAACATGCTATGTGATTGAAGGTCACTAACAAAAAGAGATGCAAATTCAGCCTATCAATGGGGTCACCATCTACATCAGTTACATAGAATTCATATGGAGCACAACTATTTCCGGGGACTTTAACTGTCTGGTCGACAAAGGTCCAGTGGCCTATTGTTGGCCCATGTTGGGAGGTGGCGGAGGCGGACGCATGCCCTGACCCTGTATCTGTTGACCAGGAAAACCTTGTGGAGGCATCGATGGCGGCGGTCTTCCCATCTGCGATCCGGGGGTAAAATTTGACATTGCACCGCCGCCAAGAGGTGGTGGAGGGGCAGGAGGAGCTCCGCCAGGGGGCATAGGCCTTGGACCATTGCCCATAGGAGGAGGTGGAGGTAATGATCCAGACATTGGTGGTGGAGCTCGAGGAGGGCCCGGGGGTAACCCTTGTGGTGGAGGTGGTGGCGG
>JAYMTK010004150.1:0-11446 GCA_036897405.1 Pelargonium myrrhifolium | reverse complement strand
AAAAAAGTTGAGGGAGGTCATTTGCCAAACCTTTAAAGTTCGAGGGGGTCATATGCAATTATCCCTTTAATTTATTACTGGAAAAGAAAAAAAGTCAAACAGTCAAAGACGAAACATTCCTCAAATCTTCGCATTCACATGTACGGTTCTTTTCCTAAACCACTAGATCTTTAGATCACAGTCAAAGTGGAAATCATGATTGAGTGGATTAACATCACAACTTTATACCCAAAACTACTCGAGACGAATTAATAACGTTAGAATATTATGTTTTTAAAAGACACACGTCAACTAACTTTTGAATCGTTTATGATGATGAAACTAATTAATGCACTTGATTAAACTACGTCAATTCTAACAAGACAAGAAAGAAATTCGAGAAGAAAATTTCTATAACTTTCATGTGCCGTCCTCAAGGAACTTCATTTCTCGTAAGTCCAATATCCGAGTCCCCTCCTTCGGCCCACTTTCAAGACCAGTCTTCTTCAATGTCATCCCTTAACAACCATCCCAAAAGCAACTCACACTTTCAAATCTATCCTCCCAAAGTACCGACTCTGGAGCCACTCGCATTGGTCATCCAACTCCCAAATTGGAAGGGAAAACTAAAGAAAAACAAAGTTTTGGCAAATAGTTAGGAGGCTCAACGTGTTGTTCTGAGAAGGTAATGATCGATCAGATCTAGCAATTACTTATCGAATCCCACTTTCGAAGACCTGATCCTGAATTTATGTAGTCCATACACTTACTCATTGTCAATTTCAGTTTTATTATCTTTCATGTGTATTGTCTAGTTTGACATCATCACCATCCATATACTTTTCTCTTATTTTTTATATGTTATATTTATACCGATAAAATAAAATAAAACATAACTATGATCAATTATAGTTTCTTGAACATTCTAGCTCACCATCCTTAATTCATCGTTATTGATAAGAAAACAATAGTGAAAGTGAGAGAAAAAAAGTTACTCACTCTACTTTAAAATAAGTGACCGTTTCACTTACTTCTTGTATGGGTAATAAAAATGATAAATATAAAACCACAACTAATTCTTTTACAAAATGGAGTAAAAAACAAAACACATAATTTTAGTGATCGTAGAAACGATGTAATGTGTGTTGGGCACAAATATAATGGATATGAATGATGCTCGTAAGCAAACCGAGAATCAAATCGAATGGCCTACTAGTTCACTTCACGAAATATGTGGGAGAACAAGGAAGACGACAATTCAAACAAAGCGACGCGCCCAACAAAAGGAGTGGGGTACACGACACAATTCCAACAACAGGAACGAGAAACCAAACCGTGCCGTGACGTGACGCGCAAACAGTAGGGGATTCACCTCATCGACACGTGTCGATACACCCGCTGATTGAAAAAGAAAAACATTTGGTCGGTTGGGTAATGATACAGTGTTGGTGCTGATCATAGTACTTGATGTAGGCAGATTCCAGGATCTGTGGACCCACCAGGATTTGATTGTTTGCGAACCATATGATCTAAGATGCTTGATTTTGACTACATAGCGATTATTTTGGATCTGTGTTGTCATGCCCACATTGGGCCCCCTCTTGGCCCAAAACATGGAAATCTTGACTATGATTTGCCTAACCAGGCCCATAACTAAAATATTTAATGAGACCAAGGAATCGTAATTCATATTCAAAATTCGATATTCTGTTGAACGAGTCGACTTGACTACAACCCGTTTATAAATGTGTCAACATATTTAAACAATCGAACCTAAAAGTATGTGACAGAGACGTTTAAATAATTAATTGATATAAACTCGACACCACTTGAAAGGTTTGACTCGTTTGACTCATATGAGTCATTTTTACATTTTATCTTTAAATGGGTAGGTCAATAAATGGGTTACACTACCCATTTAATTAAACGCATTAAGCAATTTACACAAGTTCGACACGAGCACAAATCTATTATTAAATGGGTAGAGTTAGTGAACTCAAACCGGATTATGCTATATTCAAATTTATTTAAATCCGTGTCATATTCAAGTTATTACTCAAATTGTCAGTTTTAATTATTAAAACTCAAGTAAAAAATGTTTGAATTAAATCATAACGATTGTGCCGTCTGCGTCCATAAATGCATTGAAATAAGTATGAGAATTATATTGTGATGTGTCGAACTCATATACAAACTGAGTCTCTATCATTAATGGTACTGTTAAAACTCTTTCTTCCAGATCTCGTACTTAATTTATGTGTATGTATATATATTTTCCCTGTCCTTTCCATGAGAACAAAGATTCCTGAACCATCAAATTAAGGATGAACAAAATTCAATGAAAGAAGTGTTGGTTGCTTATCCAACCAAACTCAATCAGTCAAACCTAATATAATATATTAATATCTAAAACATTATCACATTTCATGTATTGAATATATTGCACATAAAAAATCATCATGGTTGTTATTGTTGATGATCGTGGATGATCACCTGATGTTCACTTCTTGCTGCATCTTCTTGCGGTACTCTTTGTTGTTCGATGATGGTTCCATCACATCATCCGCAAACCTCACTTTCTTCTTTTTCGTCCTCGAATCCTTCTTATCGTTATCTGATCGATATATATAGTACATATTTACCATTACTTTACTCGTTAATATCATAAAATATATACAAATATAGAGAGACAGAGAGTGGACAATCTGTGTGTGTGTTGTTTTCGTGTCATGTTAAAAGTTGTTTGTGTGTTGCACGATTTAACACGAACACGACACGGTTAAAAACACTAAACGTTTATAAAACATGGTAACGAAATAGGTCATGTTGCCACGAGCATGACTCAACACGATTCATGTCGATAGAACAAACACGTTTCACACGACACGACCCAAATTTTTTGACATGTTATTAGATTAATTTATAAATACAGTCTTAAGCGTGCGTTTTGGGTGTGTCACAACACGAGACTAATTAACTGTGTGCGCTTTATTTTTCTAGGTCAACACAAACACAATACTATTACCAAATTATGAACCCGATCGAGCACACTTATTTCATGTCGTGTACGTGTTGTATTATTAAGATGAATATATATGAAAACACATGCATGCATGCATGTGGGTAGGTACGTACCATGAATTTGTAATTCCATGATCTTGTCCATGAAATCGGAGAGAAGACGCTTATGAGCCTTTAATGCAACAAAAACAACACTCCCTGAAACTGCACAAACTGCCATCATCCCTGAAGCCATGTTTCCTTCCATTTAATTTTCTTACCAACGAATGAAACCCAGACACACAGAAATTGATGATGTTAATATTTAATTTGTCGTTTTGACCACAATCCTTCGAAGGCAGGCACTGCATTAATTGACTACTCTCCTCTTGAAGAAGACGATTGTTTGACCCATTTTAGTTAATCACACTATTTTAGTTTCTCATTATTTAAGGGGCAAAAGGCTGATTTAGTATTTTAAAATTGTAGTTATTATAAAAATTGAGGCTCCACTTGCATTTCTCATTTTTGTTCTTTGTTAGGACCATCCACCAAACTGGTATCATCTATTTATATAAAATTAAAAACTACTACTAAGTAGCAAGTTTTGGAATGATAATGAGATTTTTGTTCTATAACCATTATCATGATAATTATTTTCTCCATCCAAAATGAGTGTGAAATTATCCGCTTGCCCTAGTGAGTACTTGTATAAAAGTAGTTAGTGAGTACTAGAGTATGTGCTCTAACAAATTCAAAAGGTGTTAACTAACTTGGCAATTCATGTTATAATTAACTAACTTTTTAAAAATGAAAGAGTTTTTAGGACAAAAATACAAGACAAATAAAACATTTATTTTGAGACGAAGAGAGTATAAAAAACATAAATAGAATATAACTAATTATAGACATCTCATTTTCATTCATATCATGGATTTTTTCATATTCTAATTTAAATTTAATCTAACATCTATCGAATGAGGCAATAAAAAATTTCATGCCGAAAAGATAACAAATAAATGAGATGCATACGATGTGGAAGAGAAAATGTAAACAAATATTAATTAAAATATAACATGATATGATACACGACCTTTAGGTCATTAAAATTTTAAAACCATGTGATGTCTCATGTTGACCTGGGATTAATAAAACACTTCACAAGCGTAGATTTAAACTCTTTTTGTTGTAGGAGTCGTTTACTTGGGGTTTTACACTTGCAATATTTTTAATTAGACTAAACAACTTCATCACTTGAATTTAAGAGCATACCGTTAAGCGAAACTCAAGAGTAATTCTAAATTTCACCTCAGCCTTGTCAACACATTTAAATTATCCCTCCTTTGATCCATGACAGTTTTATAGGCCCGAGCCATGATATTTAGCTCTGAATTTGTTGCAAACTCATGTGACCTTCGAGGACACGCCCGTTTACTCCGTATGAATAATTTATTTATGATATTTCGTGTATATCAGTTCCCCTGTTGTTTATAATTTATTAATTTATATTTATAATTCAATTGTATAATAGATTTTCCAATACACTTGGTGATCTCAAAATTTGTGGTTACCTCTACAAGTTAGCATTCTTAATTTTGCATAACTATGCCAATTATATATGTGCATGTGGTTTGGCTTTCCTCAAAATTAAATGACTAAACTATGCTCATGCAATTGGTGTATAGTATCCTTGTTTTTGGTGATAGCTACTGATAATGCATGCACCTAACAATACTCTTCTTTATACAGTGTTTTTCAATGCATTTTAAGTGTTCATTATTTGATTTTTATGTATGGAATCTGTGTGGAGATTATTTGCCCAACCTTTTATTTGTATAGCACTTGTAATTATTCTATCTACAATGTTTTCAGTCTAGACATTGCCATCAACTCATGAGAAACCACGGCTCTAATCGCACAGTACACAGTTAAATAGATTGACAACTTGAGAATGACAAGAACTAGCTAGGATGAGTTTGTAAGCATAATCAGTTGATATATTCAAATTATTGATTGTATATTATTATATAGTAGTTCAAGTAATTCTTAGAGCTAGAGTTTTAGTTATTTGTGTGTTTAGGTTAATTATAGTATAAATGAAACTTTAGACATCAAAGGGTCCATAGCTCAGTGGTAGAGCAATTGACTGCAGATCAATAGGTCACCGGTTCGAACCCGGTTGGGCCCTTTCAAATAATTTGTTTTTTTAATTAATAAAAAATCTTCTTCCCTACACTTTTTTTCAAATAATTTGTTATTTTAATTAATAAAAAAGTTTCTTCCCTACACTTTTTTTCGTTACACGTTATTAATAAAAGATCAGTAACGTATAATTATCCCTATTAAGAACAGTCAAGAAAAGTATTACAATCTTGATGTCTCAAAATAAATATTCACAATTCCCGTGTAGTTATGAATTTTTTTTTTTTTTTTTATAAGAGAAATCTAAAACTATAACCGTCTGGACAAATTGGCACCAAGTTGTTTTAGTATAATTTGAAGTATCAAATTTAAGATAGTTCACACAACTATATTTTTTAAGACAGTTTGTGGAGGGGGCTTGTAATTCACTGCATATCATTGGCTTTACTAGTAGATTATTGAAATGATATTGTTAGTTACATGAACATAGTTCACTTGTTCGAAGAAACATGTTGAAATGACTTATGTATCACAATTCACAAGAATAGTTCACTTTGTTCAAAGAAAAAGAAAAAAAAGAACTTTAACACTTGCACTTAGATTACTTTCAAAGTTTAATGCAATTAACATTATATCAGTCAATCGATACAATTATTATATCACTAACCCAAGATACATACCTTTGAGTAAATGACTAATTTAAAAGCTACTCAATTTTGAATTAAAACGCAAAATACTAAAATCATTCGTTCTCCTTCAAAAATCTAGTTGTGAATCTCCTAATTTTCTCTTCTACGTACTTTTGGGTGCAACTGAACATATACCCATCTCACTATATTCTGAAACACAAAACAGAAATGATGACAAAATATGGCATAAAATGAGATATAGGAAATGCAGAGGAAAATTTATTACAAGGTATAGGAGGTATAAAATTCCCAATGTTAGTAAACCATGTAATTAGCCATCATCAAGTTGATGACAGCATATGCACCAAATATCAAAATATGTGAGCTATATCCACATTTATTTAAGAGATGAAATTGTACAATTGGAACTCATAAGTTTGATCTCAGAAGACCCATGATGCAGTTTCTTTTCCAGCCTCTGCATCTAACCAGGTTTGATGCACATGGATCCAAGTTGATCCATCCAATTTCTTGGACTCCTGAAACATATATCATGCACAAACCAGCTGGTGTCAGAAACCATGTACCATGTTTTTGTTGTGGGATATGTGCTCTAATTAATATGCCTTTAGTTTGAAGTCTTACATTTACACTAAAGATGACGGTCGTTGCGCAACACCGCCGCTCCTCATCTGCAAGAACCGGCAAGTCAGTCAAGAGCACTAGAACGGGCATGTTATCCAAAGAGAAATTAAAGAGATCCAGAACCAATCATCAAGGGAAGTGAATTGTAAAATTTGTTTAGAGTCTTTAAATAAAAAAATCTATAGGTTAAATTTAAACGAGAATGTGGATATAACATTCACTGTAAAACCACGTCACATAAAGCATGTTTGGGCATTTAAAACAAGAAATTTGATAAAATTGCAAAACTACGGTACTATTTGTCACATTTAAATAAACTTTATCCCCTATTTAAACTTAAGTGGAACTCAGAACTCTTGGTCATTCCAAGGCCCAAGTGTAGACACCAGAACAGAAAAACGAGCTCAAACCAGATCCACATTACATTTATAGTCTCTTGTGGTTTCCTACTGCACTTCACTCTCTAAGACTGGGATTCGGTCCTAAGTCCAAATTTGCAGATGATGCCATACTTTCACATCCTCAAAAGTCAAGTCAATGTTTGAACGTGTCAGTAGGCATCAATGTATTTGTCCAAGTGTTTGACCAAATTGTTTATTATGGAGTAGGCATAAAAATAAAAGAATAAAATAAGGTCTCCAATCAAGTGCAAGAAATCTTTGAACATTCAGATATGTGACAACCTATTCTTTCTAAAAATTATCCCGCATAACTGTTAATGATTCTGAGATGTTTTTCATGAACCAGAGTTATTTGATGGATCAAAAGTTATTAAATGAGTGGAATCAATGCATCCATGTAAATGAAGGTATTTAGATTCTACAGTTAATAATGGTTCTTCCTAACTACTAATGATCTACATGTACCAATGCTTGGAGGGATGTTCCAAAATTCCTAGAAATACCTTGCCTCATTGTGGCAATGACAACACATTTATCATTTTCAATCTAAAATACCAGTTCACTGTCTTAAGAAGAACTTCTTATTTCTATCCAAATAATCTTAGGTGGATTCCTTCGAATTTGACCCTCAGTCTCAAACTGTGGTGGATTCCCTTCGGGTGATGAGTGCTCATTGTTCATTTGATATTTCTCCTAAGTCCTAATTATCCATAATCTCCAGTGTCAGTTGCAGTCTTCTAAATGCCTTCCCAATAGTTAAAGTATGAAACATTAGAAATAAAGTTGAATTAACTAGAAAAGTTGGACGGAAGCGGAAGAAGAAAAGAGAAAATATATAAAAAGGAGAGGAAAATGCCATCTCATTTGAGAAAAGGAAAGGCTCACCAGAAAGCACCCACTTATTGTACTTAACAAGCCATGTAGCTGGGCCAACCTGTTTAGGCAAAACCTGGTCCACCCAAACCCGGTATCTTTTCCCTTTCTTGTCCCCATAACAGCCTTTCATTGCGCTTATGCCCTCAGAAAGAGAGCACTCAAAACCAGATGGGTGGACAAAAACACCAATTGGGTCCTGACAGATAGAGTTGAATGAATAACCAAACTGCAAAAGCACAAACTAGAGAGACCTAAAGGTACTGAATAACAGATAAATGACAAACAGCAATGACCTGATAGAAGCAATGAACCTATAAGTGGACAAAAAAAAAAAAATACAAAAACAATTGATTTTACAAAGTTTTAAGTCCATTTCAAAACAAACTTCT
Source organism: Pelargonium myrrhifolium (assembly GCA_036897405.1). Classification (NCBI taxonomy): domain Eukaryota; kingdom Viridiplantae; phylum Streptophyta; class Magnoliopsida; order Geraniales; family Geraniaceae; genus Pelargonium; species Pelargonium myrrhifolium. The sequence goes on along the minus strand of JAYMTK010004150.1, from coordinate 3,385 downwards.
AACTTGATTTTCAAATTACAAGCTTGTCATACTGTGTCATCAATATCCAATGCTTTAGGTTAAAATACAAATAATGCAATCCCTTAAGCAAAGTTTTATTGAGAAAATACAAACAGAGAAAGAAATCATTTCTAAGAAGATAATAATGCAACAATTGTATCCATACACTATGGATGTATCTATTGGTGCACATCCAGACATACATCTATCCCAAAAAACTTATATCACTTAAGTAAATGTAAAAATTAGGATATTTGTGAGGAAGGCACTCTGAACCGGGAAGTAAGATTCAACTAGTCAATATCAACAATGAAGGCCTCAGTAATATCACCCACAATGGATCAGAAGATAACCATCTTAAGGAAAGGATTAAACAGACAAAGATACGAGCCTACTTGTATTCTATTTTTAAGGATAAATGTCCTCGTTAAAAGAACAATAACTCACAGCAATCCAGCAGTGTAAAGGTGAACAGAAAAATCTAAAATGTTGCAAATAATTTCATAGCAACAAAATTTATCTGTTAGATGGCTATATATTCTTTGCAGGATTATGATGCAATATGCTAAATAGCAGATAAAAACCAGGTTGCATATGCTCATTATGTTATAAACTTAAAAGTGAGAATTTCAAACATACAGCAGATGCTTTCAGGCTTGCTAGAGTCGTCTCACTGAACTCGACCTCTGCACGCCTCCATTGCTCATAGAACAAGTTAAGTTTCACTATTTGATGGGCAGGATTGGCATTATCGGGCACATTGCCTGAAAAAACCGATTCATCTCTTGGAGATATATTATGACCTAGTTTAAAATGACCAATGGCTTGTATAATTCCAGCTGCACACTTCTCTGTTGCATGGATTACATTAGGGTTATCTTTAGCATTTTCAGCATGCCATTGCAGCAACTCTTCCTGGGCATTAGCAACCTACAAAATGAACCAACTTCCTCAGTGGAACAGTCCTAAAGATATCCTCAACTTTTCGATGTGATGAAAAGATCTAATTATAATGAACAATGGAATTAAATACCAACCATGACTCCATATACTTCTGGAATGCTGAACAGCTCAGCATCATTCCCAGAGTCACCACAAGCAAGAGTATTTAGAGGTAACTTTCCTTCAGACTTAAACTTCTTGAGCAAATAAGCAAGGGCTTGTCCTTTGCCAGCACCATTTGCTAGTATATCCAGATCAATTCCTCCACTATAAATTATCTTAACATCCAACTGGCCAAAAGCAAAATAGAAATGAAATTCTTGAGATTAAGACTAATAGTAAAAGAATGTTGATATGATATCCTGATATATAAATTTATGCACATCTTCTTGCATACCTGTGGAAGAAAGAGAGAGAGAGAGACAGAGACAGAGACTTCTGATGGATAATTAAGAGCTAAATCAGTGTGCTTACCCCAAGTTTATCAAAGCTCTCTGACAGAGTCTTTGTAACTGCCTGAGCCTTATCTTTCTGAACATAAAAACTGACCTTGTGTGGCCGTTGCTCTGTCTCAGGCTGCATAACCCCATGAATTCCAATTATCAAGGTATTTCAAATACAATATCTTCTAACTGAACCTCCATTATCTAAATTGTGATTCATGATAAACATTTATACCTGAAGAGTAAGTTCAGGGAACTTGTTTGTTTCCTTTACAACAACATTTCTATCCCATTTTTGATTTAGAACTTCAACCCAACCATCATCTGGCACCATTGAGTTACCATATGTTATCTCAGTTCCCACAGACATTATGGTTATGTCTGGAGTTAACATAGGTTTCTCTTTCCTCAACTCTTTGTAAAGAGTAGGCGACCTTCCCGTTGAAAAAACTAGCAGAGAATCATGACGATAATTGGCTTCCCAGAGGGCATTAAACCTAAGCAGAGATAGATTCTCAGTGTCATGATGATCAACCTGCAAGGAACCCATATTTTCCAATAAAACTGCATACACAGGAGTGAAAATGACAAGAGAGCAAAGCAGAAGGTACGGAACCTACCATTGTATGATCAAGGTCTGAAACTATCATGAGACGAGCAGCATTTTTGAGCCGATCCATGATTGCTATTCTAACGAAACTCCTCTGAAATAACGACAAGAACAGTGACTACAAGTATCAATAAGCATCTCATATAGATAAATTATAGTTATAATCCTACTCCTGGCACTTAATTCTGTGACTGCAATCTAAATAGTATACCATAACTAGACAGAGTCCAATTCACAAAGAAAAAAAAAATACTGATAATATGATGATAATAAAATTCATGATAACCAGAAAATGAAATCACGAACATCAACAATCCCCAGAGCAATGAAAAATAAGTTGCACTAGTGTCCGGTTATTTCTCTAGTACTGATAAAATCATTATAAAAAAACAGAAACCACAAATCCAAAATTCTGCACTGCTCTATGCAATAGTGCTCATCAAACAATCAGAACCGATAACGAACAAATGTAGACTAAGGGTTTAACCTAAAGTTTCCTTTCGTCGCCAACATTTTCTCGGCAACCAAACAGCATAATAGAATAATTAAAACAAATTCATTAGAGTAATCAATGATAAATAAGTACGGGCACCTGAATCAGCAAAACAGAATATCCCGAGTCACCTGCAATTTCACGAGAAACATTAAAATCATAAGAAACATCAATGAATTCCAAAGTTCACGCAAAAAAAGTTACCAGAAATCGATGAATTGGATCTGAGGACTAGGGTTTAAGAGGAGAAGATTGGGAGGTGGGAAAACAGGTAATTGAAGAGAAGAAAATAGTTTGTTGTTGATAAATGATTAGTGGAGAAAAGTGGTGAGGGTGGGGTTGGGTTGGGTTGGATTGGGAGGGCACGAATTGGATCCAAATTCGTTGGCGCTTCTTTTGTGATGGAGAAGGAAATGAAAGAAACAGTGATCGACTGATGAGACAAAAACTAAATTAATTCAAGAAAAAAAAAAAAACAGTTAAAGGACACTTGTACGCTTGCTGCATGTGAATGTGGTGGTGGGGCCGCTATTTAGGTATGTGGTCGAGCTTCTTTCGTCGCCACGTCGATCAACTTTAGGCCCCACCAGCTTATGATATTCGCAGAGGCATATTTTCTAAATATTCTGAGTATATTTTTCTTTGAGAAAATGTCCAATTTGATACTTTCAAATTTTACAAAAGATCAAATTACTACTTGGACGAAAAATTGGCTCAATTTCATATGTGAATTCAATTTTTTTAGACCAATTTGATACATGTTCTAACTCTGTTTGTTTTTTCCAATGAAAACATTATGTGAATTTTTAGATGAAATCAAACTCTAATTTTTATTTCATAAAAATGACATGACACCCAACAAAAACTTATATATTAGTTACGTGCATTTGTTATTGT
>JAYMTK010004149.1:0-11446 GCA_036897405.1 Pelargonium myrrhifolium | reverse complement strand
AGCTTGATAACATGGTACCAACCTAAACAAGCCCATAATATATGGGCCCAATTAAAAATGTAAATAAAGATGGAGATAGGCCCATAAATCATGACGATCCAGCTAGGCCCAAACACAGGTGCGAAGCAAACTTTTATCCGTCTCATGCTTTCTAAGATTTTTGGGGATTTTTTTTTTTTTTTTTACCGGAAAGGAAGGCTTCAATTCAGGCAGAGCTTATCATATCTTGCAATCCACAACTCAAATTTTTTTCTGGCCAAACAGCCATGGCGGGAAGCTTGAGCTTCAGCGTCTCATCAGCGGTTTCATCTTCGTCTTCTGCCGTTCTCCTCCGTCCGTCGCTGTCGTTTTCGCGCTTCTCGAAGTCGTCGTTCGTCCCAATGCGGGTGGCTACTGGAGCGCCGCACCGCACCAGATTTACGAGTAACACTACTCGACACAATCACTCTCAGATTTTGTCTCTTTAATTTCGAAACTGTGATTTTTTATTATACATTTCTCATTTGTAAGCTTATTGTTGTGGCACTCTTTCGCAGAAATTTATGCTTTGTCTAGCAATGATATCAAAGTAGGTACCAACATCGAGGTCGATGGTGCTCCATGGAAAGTTTTAGGTATCATTTTCTCCAAATTCTGCCGATCATGCCATTAATTATCTAATATAGCAGTACTTTTTTATTAATTTATAATTCTATCTGAAATTTCAAGCTTAAAAGACTTGTCAGCAAAAATTAAGCATTAATATCGCTCTTATAGTTTGGTATAAATGTTGTCAGCCACTAATTGTTCGGCTGTAGTTGTATTGGATACTCTAAGTATGATATTGTATTGCATGGCTCACACTGCAGACATGAGTCTTCATGATTTTTGTTTGTGCACACAAACTGTTTGCAGAAATGTCTAACTAGAATTTGGAAGACTTTCAATTTCACAATGTTTGGTTGTTGCATTTTATTTTTGTTTAACCTCTTAGTTAACTGGTTTGTTTGAACTTTAAACTTTCTTTTTGGCATTGTGTAGAATTTCTCCATGTGAAACCTGGAAAAGGGGCAGCATTTGTGAGGACCAAAATGCGAAATTATGTATCAGGGAACACAGTTGAAAAAACTTTTCGAGCTGGAAGTATGGTAATGTGTTTAAAACTGCATAATTATTTGTATTTAAGCTTAGCGCTGTAGTACAATGTAAGATTGGGATAGTTTGCAGTGGCTAAAATTTAACTCATGCATTCACTGTTCATGTGCATAATTCAAACTTGATCTGGCTGAAAACTTATTTTGTCCCCATTGTAGATTTCAAATGTAGCTTCGCTTTGCTTGGTTTAAGTATCTACTTTTCTGAGGAATAGTAATAAATATATATGGTGTTGTTTGTAGAATTCTGATGTCCAATTATGAAGACTGGTTAAACTATTTGAGGTGCTATTTCTGTCATGCGATGGCCACATGAGTGCACAGATGCTGTCTTTATTTATTTAATTAAAAAACTTAGAAAGTAACGGTTTTAGTTTGTTAGTATAGTTCTAGGGTGAAGCATTAGATGAGAGGCACGTGAAATTGAACTTTTTTTTGTGTGAAGAAAGTCAAACTGAACTTTATTCTTATCATATCATATTTTTATGTCATTCCAATAGTACTAGTATACCAGTTTATAATGCTTCATATAATAGGATGCCTATCCTGTTTTCATTTATGCATTTACATGTGCAATTACTTCAGCTTGATGCAGCAGACATATACAAGGAAAACAAGCAATTCTCATACAAAGACGGTGTCCAGTTTGTTTTCATGGACATGGTATTTTTCTGTACCTATATCATCTACTTTACCTGTGGTATGGTTGTTTCTTATCCATCTGCTCAAACATTTTATGATCCTGACCGTATTTGGCACTCTCGTTTAAAATAAATAGTGACTTGTATTTCTAAAATACCTTTTAGTTTACTATCTGTTGGTTGCCAATCAAAAAAATAAATTTACTATCTGTTCGCATGATGACTGGTTAGACAACCACTTTATGACAGGAGGATGATTTCTAATATCCACTGAACTTAATAGAGGGAACCATTGGCTTGGCTTTGCCGTAATAACAAGAACTAACCTAGAAAATATGGTTATTTGGCACTCTAATTTTTTATATTGTTATTTGTTTTTATACAGAATACTTTCGAAGAGATTCGTCTAGATGTGAAAGACCTTGGGGATAAGACCAAGTGGCTGAAAGAGGGAATGGAGTGTACTTTGCTGTTTTGGAATGGAAAAGTATTACCAAATTTCTTTTTATCTTTGCACTGTCTGTCCATTATTATTTCTACAAGTGTTTAGAGGTTACATGGATGATGGAACCTCCTGGTGCTCAATGTCACTCTCTGAAGTGGAGTTCCCATATACTGCTCTTGGTCAAGCAATCTAAATGACTCAAAGCATTGGAGAAGCATCCAATGAAGAAATAAGCTGTGTTCTTACAATTTATCATTCTATCTAAGTGCAGTTAGATTCAGATTTTGATGCATATGCTCACATAATGAGTAAAAATGAATTAATTGCTGATATGCTTGCAGGTCATTGATTTTGAAGTCCCCACCACAGTCCAGTTGAGAGTGGTTGATGTGGAACCTGGTCTTAAAGGAGATACAGTTCAAGGTAATATCACTGTTCACCTACTCTTGAAAATTACAAGGAACAACATGGCAGGTTCATTCTCTTTTTGTGTTGAATCCTTACTGGATAAAATATTTGATAACCACCATAACTGTTATCAACGGTTGCATATAAGTGCTCTTGAATGGGTTTCGAGACTGATACGCGCTTCATTATATATATGATCCAATTACTTGAAATATTGGATTCATTTTTCTTCCATTCCCCCTATGACACTATTATTAATTTATTATCAATGTAAGAACAGATCATGTCACTTCCTTCATTTTTCTTTATGGAATAAGAAAAGTTTGAACAGCATTCAAGAACATTGGAATTTGGAACCAGTTCCCACTTCCGGTACTGAATGTAGGGAGTCCAATATTTTCTGGCTGAAACAGAACACTTTCATTGAATTGTTCAATGATGCCCAAAGTGACAAGTCAATTCACTTGGTTATCAGATACTAGCTGACCAGTAAACTTAGGTTTTGGCCTTTGCAATTGAAAACAATGAAGAATCATATATGTAAATTGGCTGAGCAAAAAGGCAGTACAACGTACAGTTATGGCTGACCCTTGGTTTTGAAGCTTTTGGGCGACTAATGATTATTAGGAGGTGGTTGTGGCTTCTGCTGCCATTAGCTCATCTGTTGCATATGATGCACCTTGTTAATTCCAAACCCAAGTTTTCTTTTTTAGCTGGTGGCCTCAGTACTATTTGTCTAATGACTTTATATTTTCCATGTTGGCAGGTGGAACGAAACCCGCTACTCTTGAGACAGGTGCTGTTGTAACTGTTCCATTGTTTGTGAATCAAGATGACGAAATAATAGTGGATTCAAGAAGTGGACAATACATCAGCCGTGTCTAAGCATCAGCTTGGAGATCTCTTTATTTCTGTTTCTAATTTTGAACCTTAGTTACAATAGAGATGCTTATGAGGCTCGTATAGTCGCATTCCTCAAGGATTTTGATACTAGATATCCACCTTTCAGAGTTGATCCTGTTGAGTATATATTCATTTGAGTAACCATTACAAATTCTTTTTGTTGCATAAGGTCGGGGTCACTTAATTCATGCATTATATTCAAGATTTACAGAAATCTAGTAGCAGTAAAAGTGAAATAGCTCTTGCATCAAAACTGCGGCTTCCAGTGGGGAATCACACCTTGCTTCAGTTTTGCACCATGTAGATTACAAGCATCCAGCAAGTCTCCCGGTCATTGTACTCGCTGGTATTTACTCTTTATCTTGTTGAAATTCCAAATCCAAGTTTTCTTCTTTAAGTTTAGCCAGCAATATATCAAATCTGGAAAGGATATTGAGACCATGTGATGGTGTAGTTTCAGTAGGAAATAGAGAATGACTTTTGCCAGCACATATGAAATGCTGGAAGCTTGGTAGGTTTTGGCATAAGCATTAAACAGATGCAGAGGAAAGGATGATGATTGATGCACATTAATGCTGTCACTGCCACTGTACTATTTGGTTATAGCAATTAACATACACGTGAAGTGGAATCGTTTTAGGCCTTGTTTGCGAGATTTGCATACCTCATGCAACTCTAATGTTTATGGACATTTGGCGCCATGGATGTTTAACCGTTGCATAAAGTGCTTCTCATAAGAGGTGAGGTTTGGCTACATGAGCAACCAAGCCCTTTTAGTTCCCATGTGAGCCGTTGTTACATATCCATTGATTGCTTTGTCGTTTCTATGCTATGGTTTATAAAATAACCCTAATTCATATGAAATCTTCAATTGTTTTGTTAAAATTTGTTTTAGTTATGATGAACATTGAAATAATACACTATGTACAATTGATCTAAACTAGATTGGGTCGACCTCCTGTTTACATATACATGATTTTAATCTATATAGAAGATCGTTCTATTTATTAGATTGACCTACTGGTAGACACAAATAAGAGTAAATTACTAATGATATTTTACTACAATTTTATCAAACAGTCTTTATTTTTGCACTAACATCTTATTTTCTTCTAGCTACTTTTACCTATATTTTGCCTCAGGAAATTGTTATATCCTACCTAACTTTCACAACAAGTAGTCATTCAAAAGCAAATGGTTTATTGTCATGACATGAGTGTTACTGAAGGAAAAAATATTCACAAACCCAACGGTGAAATGCACACTGAAGTGGTGGCCAAATGTCAGATCAGAAGCGCATTGATCTGCTAAAAGCCTTGCAATACTTGGGATCTTTCGGCTTCGATGCTTCCATTGTTGTCGTTGACGTTGTGGACGCGGCAGCTCTGGTGCTGCTTCTCTTCCTTCCCAACATGGGTCTGAGGCTGAGCAACTTGTTGATAAACTTCCCGAAACCAGACCTGTGAAGACGCCCTTGCCGCACCTGAGCCACCGGAGGCGGCACCGGCTGGGGAGGTGGTTGGGGTTTTGGGTAGGAGCGAGGCACACCTGGCTCGGAGAGGCTGCGAGCCAGTATGGCCTGGTTCAGCTTCACTTCAAAAGAGAGTCTCTCGAACTGGTCCATGAGAGTGCTCTGTTCGTCTCCGAACTTCCTCAGAACCACAGCGATTTCGTCCATTGTTTTTGTCCCCATAACTTGGTATGATCCCATATTGTTTATAATTATAATCACTCGCTCACGGACAAGCCACACAGCAATGGAATAGAGAATAAGAATATGGAGAATGGAAATGGCAGCTTTAGTTTTGGAGAGATGAAAATAGGAGCTTGTCCAAGGGAGTGACCAAAGTATCAGTCACTGTAGTCTGCATGAATCTGGAAATGGAAAGTCGGTCAATTTCTGCAATCCAACCCAATACTTGAACTTATTTAATGCTATTTAATGGCCGCACATTCGTAATACGGAATTACCTACTAATCTTCACTAATATTGTTGCAAATACATTGTCTTAAATTAAGTGTAAATTACCTATTTTTGTGAGTGAAGTATGTTTGATTTACACATCAATATTAAAGACCAATACACGACAATGAAAGGTAAATTACTAAATTACACAGAGGCAGAGCAGTGAAGCAGCACTTTATTCTTTCTTCGAATGAAAGAAATTTCACTGTTTTTTCCTCGCAATATTCTTGTCTTTTGTAGTTTACACAAAAGTAGTAAAGGAAATCTAATTTACTAATTTATATACTAGTATCATTTTTTTTTTTTTCTTGTAAAAGATATGTTGTTATTATCATCATAAGTAACATATCTTTTACAAGAATAAAAAAAAAATTACTACTTGATTTGGAGTTTGGACCAATCTTTATTCTTCATTGTGTATTTGTGTTCTGTATTTTGTCTTTGTTTTGTTAGAGTTGTTACTAGATTTTGTGTGTGTTTTTGTTAAGTTTTATTTATTTTTGTGTTTTGTATTACAGTATTCTCCATTTAAGTTTAAAGACACTTTTCTTTTTATAAAGAATTTTCACTAAATGTTCAAATATAACAGTTTTGTCAAATTTCGTATGAATATGTACATGATCTATTAATTTTGTACAAAAGGTCAAGTCACTGACAATTTTAAATTTGCTTGTAAGTTAATACTAGTGTAGTAACATGTGGTAATCTAGATGACATTTGTTGACGCTTGACATGAACGCTAAAACGTCAATACATGTTAATACTAGTGTAGTAACATGTGGTAATTTAGATGACATTTGTTGACGCTTGACATGAACGCTAAAACGTCAATACATGTTGACATGATAGTAACTTTTGTTGGCGAATCAAGTCTTTCAAGTTTTTTTTTTTTCCTGCATGATTTGCACAGTATCGTGAACTCTATTTGAAATTACAACGCCCGATGTCAATTTTATAAAATAAGCTCTGTTTTGTTCACTCTTTGGTATCATATATTGTTGATATCACCATTTCAATTTTTGGCAACTTTTATGGTATTGTATAGATGAAGCAAAAAAAAAAGAAAAAAAAAAAGGAGATTGTTGGTCCATAGAAGACAACACCAATCACAAGCCCAACTATTGTTAGGCCTGAAATGGGCCTCCCTCAATGAAATCCTGATATACACATGGGCCCAAATACACAAACCCAGCCCATGAAACGCCTTCCGTATCGTGTGTTTTACCCGTTTCATTGCGTCTTCGTCTCAAATCGTCGACTCTCTGAAAACAGAAGCAACTATTGACTCCAAAAAATTGTGTTCTGCTAATTCTGTTTTCAGTGCGTGGAATCTAAGCTGGCGAACTTGAATCTCGTCGCGATTGATTCTTCTGGATTTGATGGCTGGAAAATGAGGTGTTCCGGTCGAGAATCGCAACCGTTCGCGGCGATCTGCTGAGGAGATTTCAGGATCTGATTCGGATTTATAATTCGACTGTAATGGATAGAAATGGATTCTTGGCAGTTCTATTCTTGTTTTTGATTGTTTCCGATGTTTCCGATGCTCTTCGGAGATTGGACGGTGAGGCTCCAAACGACACTAATACTACAGCACAACAACAGGTAATTCTCTATTCTCTCTTCAAATTCTATATTTCGAGGTGCCTGTAGTTGATTCCTGTCAATATTTTTCTAGATTTCTCCATCACCAAGTTCTGGATCCAGTGGCAAGGAATCCGATCTTAAATCGGAGGATGGTAATAAATCAGATGAGAAGGATAAGAAGAAGACTGTGGATCATCAGGCGCCGGACAATTCGTCCGTAGTTAATTCTCAGGTTCCTGATAATTCATCTGTAGTTAATTCTCAGGTGCCCTACAATTCGTCTGTAGATGATTCTCAAGTGCACAAAAATTCGTCTGTAGTTGATTCTCAGGTGTCCAGCAATTCCTCTGTAGTTGATCCCAAAGGTTTGAATGATAAGGGTTCTGTGAGCTCACCACCTACTGTAAAAAATGATACGGATACGAGTTCTGTGAACACATCATCCAGTGGAAAGGAAAGGGATGATAAGAAAAGTGATCAGAAAGTGAACAAAGATGACAGCAAACCCCCTCCAGAACAAGAGATTCACGAAACTTGTGATGGGCTGCCTGACAGGTGCACGGATGGAGGCTCATTACATGCTTGCATTCAACATTTTGAAAGTGGTAATTGTTAATTGTCAATTTATTATTTCTGATAGCTGAAATGGATTTTTGTTTCATGTTTCATATATTGTGAGTGAGTTTGTTGTTGAGTGTGTTCATAGAATTTTCCTAACTGTTAGTGAGGTGAACTGAAAGTCACAAGCTTTGTTTGTGACTTGTGTTCCCGGAATGGCCGAAATATCAAATTCAAATGTTAAAAAAAAAAAATGGAATAGAAACAATTCATTTGTTCACTTATGGTCGCACTGTCTTAGGATTGAAAATTTAGAAGGCTAAAAAAAAAGTTGCTAGGACTTGGGAGGCAGAGTGCAATAATACATTGGGTATAACATAATGGTACAATACATTAATTGGGTGTGCATTACTTGTACTAGGGATTTAGTTCCTTTGGCAACACAAGGAGTGTAGTTTATATTATGCTCTCTTAGATCTTTCTTGACAAATAATTAAACATTTAGGTATGTCTACTTAAAAGATGAACTCCTTACTTGATGTTGAGATAAAAATTGAAAAGAAAAAGCTATATAGCTTACCTAGAAACAAGTTGAGATATTATCTGAGTGGTATACTAATTGAATACCATGAAAGAATCCTGTGTAATCTATTTGTTTCTTATTTATTTGAAATTGACGAGCCTTTTTGACCTCATCAAACTTACTCAACCAATCAACTAATATCCTTGTCCATGTGTCAGACTAATGAGTCTAAATCCTAAGTCCAAAGCCAAGTCTCATGTGCTGTCAACACTTGATCTTGGGTTTCAAAAAGAGAAGCACACTGCACACTATTAAATGAAGACCAATGTGTGTACACTAGAATTCAAATTGAGTATGACCGTATGAGAACGTGCGTCTCTATCAATTTGAAATCAATGCGCTACAAGTAGTTCTAGGGAGAATTTTTAGAAGATTTGAAGAGATAATTATGGAAACGATTTATGAATGGTTACCAAAAGACCCTTTCTCCATTTAAGAAGAGATTATTTATACTCACAAAGATTGAATATGAGGTGGCAACCTTTGATCGGTTGATGATGATGTCATGGTGGACCCATGGTAATGTGATGATGATGTTATGGTGACATCATCTTAGGCTCTTTGAATGAATTCGTGGTGAGGGATCTTGAGGGTTACATCTAGGGTGCACCCTTCTATGAGTCTATGTGACAAGGTGAGTACTCCACTTGCCAAAGAGGCATGGTGTTATGTGATTTGGACTTCTATGGTGGTCTTCTTATAGGACGTGACCTCTTGAATCATGTTTGAAAGAGACTGATGTGGTGGCGTGGTTGAGCATGGTTATAGTGGTACCAAGTGAGGACTTTTTGAGTTTCTAGGCCCTTAATGAAAAAAAGACGAGTATTTGGAGGAAGGCTTTGGTGAATAGGTACTTGGAGAGGACATTGAGTGAGGTGGTCCTTGATGAGGACCTTGGTGTGAGAGCAGGACTTTGAAAAGACTAGGTCTTTAGAGAGGATCTTGATGAGAGAAGATCCTTGGAGATGACCTTGTACAATATTCTTTGATACTTGTGTCCATAAGAGAGTTGAGGTTGAAATAGAGGGTTCTTGAAACTAAGTCCTTGATAAGGACTCCCTTGCAGAGGACTTCTTAGTTCCATAACTCTCTTGGTAGGAGTTGGGTATTTGGTGCGCTTTGGATGACTGAGGATGATCTTTTGGAGGCAGGTTATCTTATTGGAATTTGGTCGCTTCACATGGTGGAACTCTAAGGGTACAACGCCTCGGTAGGGCTTTTTGTAACTTAGCACCATTAGTAGATGGAAGGTTCATTTTAAGGGTCATTGAGTGAGGTGAGGATCTTGGGAGGGTCCTTAAGGTGATTTTCATACATAGCCAAAATGAGAAAAGAGGTAGAGAGGGCTTGCAAGGAGGTAGTGGGACCAAATTAAGGGTGTCCACGGTCATGGAGGGAGCTCCACTGGCGTGGTGAGGACCAAAATGAGGGGTGATCAGAGGCATGATGATATGTTTTCAAGTGGTGACCATGGGCGTAGTGAAACCCCACAGTTGTGCCGAAGACAAATTTTAGAGGTCATCATGGGCGTGGGTTTGGTCCCAAGGCCATGGGTTTGCCTGAGTTTGACTTTAACTTATCATGCTTCAAGACTCATTGGTTCACTAAAGTCCTATCCAATCTCCATTGGGCCTTCATTCAGTCAATGGTCAAAGAAGGGCCAAATGTTGACGTGGTTATCTGGTATGCGTGTCTTTCAATAGGCCGATTTATAGCCCAATATTTTGTATTATTACTCATTAGCAATTTATGCTTAAATCTCTTGTTCATCTCTTGGATATTGAAGCTAGTCAGTCAAAAGTCTAGACTTTCTTTTAGTTAATTCATTTTAAGCTTGTTGAGATTAAAAATGTTCTTGCCTTTCCTAGTTTTAGTCACACTATGCCATTTCAGTAGAATACCCCTATGATGAAGGGGTTGAAAAGGAAAAAGAATGTTAAAAAAAGAAGAGAGGACTATGGATTAACATGAAAATGTTAATAAACGACGGAAATAAGGTATTAACCATTAAAAAAACAGTTTATATATACATATGAGAAAAATGAATCTAAGCCAAACTTATTTTGGCTTAGGCTAAGCCAAGCCAATGAGGTGATGACACCTCATCTAATTTCACTTATATCCACCCAAGTGGATTTGTGGGAGCGGAACGATCCATGATTTTAAATGAGGTGTCATCACCTCATTAGTGGCTTAGCCTAAACCAAAAATTAATTGGCTTAGACTCCCCTTACTCATATATATATATATTTAAAACCAATTCTACTCTACTAGACTATCTGGTGTAATGTTTTTGTACATCTATCTCTCTACTTCCCATTGTTTCTCTATCTGTTAAACCAAATGGAAAATCTATCTATACGTACATACGCCCGTACACATTTTCTCAAGACGTCTATTTTATCACTACCACAAGGAGGAATGAGTATCCTTCTAAGAGATAGATGTACAAATAAGCCCAAGCTGAAAGGTGAAGGGTATGTATTTATGTCTGCATGTTTAACGGAGATCAAAGGGAGATGTTGTACAGTCGGGCCAGAGGACCGGACAAAAACTTGCTCTGATACCTTGCTAAATTTTCTTCAACCCAAAAAGGCTAAACTGGTAGGTGGATGGTTCAACTAATATTTAAAGTGGTGACATGCTCCACATTTACTAGATGTGGGATAGCATCAACAGTAGATATTCAGGAAGTTAATTGGATTTCTCATTGTAAGTACAGCCCATATGAGCTCTTTTGCCTTGTTCCAAATCCACTTGTACAAGTTAAAAAAATAAGATCCTACTTATTTATGAGACTATCTAATCTCTCTCTGTTATAAAGTTTGATTTTTCTGAAGTTTAAACTTCTCAGTATCTTAACGGTTCTTCCATATATTACAGACTCAATAACTTTAAATTCATCTTTATATAGAGAATTATAATATACATTTACCTTTTCATATGCTATCCAACCGTGTTTGGATTTTGTTGGGGGTTTTCTTGTCCTAAGGATTCTGCTGGTATAAACGTGTACTACCTGCTTTATCTCCTTGGGTCATACTGTTTTGCATCATTCTTGGTTTCAGAGATACTGTGATTCAGATGTTCTGTGTATTTGCTTATGTGAGAGAAATTGGCTCAATGGTGTTAACTTCTTAAGAGTATAGTGGTAGGTTATTTACTTCTGAATGACGAGCTTAAAAAATTATATCTGGCCGCTAAGCTAACAATTTAAGAATCTCT
>JAYMTK010004148.1:0-11446 GCA_036897405.1 Pelargonium myrrhifolium | reverse complement strand
GACATGTAAATTATTTTGATTTTGGTACTGGTCACCTGCTGCAGCAGGTTACTGGTTCCACGTCAGCAAAAACTGCCACTGTAGCGTCGCCACGTCATCCACATCCGCCACCTCAGCAAGTCCACCTCACTCCGGAATCTGGAATTTCCAGATTAAAAAAATAAAAACTAAAGTTTTAGGACTATGCTGTTAGTAATACACAAGAGAAGCTTATACATATATGTGTGTGTGTGTTTATAAGAGTTCTTTGAAATGTTGTTTAGAACATTTGATCAAAAAATTAAGCTTCCTGAATCCATGATGATCAGAGAATTAATTTATGGAATTTCTGTGTGCTAGCACTATTACTTGTCCGTTTATAAATAGTCAGGAGACTAAGAGAACCCATGCAAGGATAGGTTCATAGTTAATATTATGTTCAACTTGCAATCTAAGGACTTTGACCGACGTGCAGCCCTGACATGAAACTAGTTGATCTAAAATGATGAAAAACAATTCTTACCTGAATCAACTTTTCTGACTGTTTAACAAAAATCTTGTCCGATTCATCTGCTCCTTCCTTTTCATCAGCCCACTTTAATATGGCCTCCTCTTGTAGTATATCCTTGTCATACAAAATATGCAAAATCTGCAGAAGAATAAGGTGACAACTAAGTAAATGACAGACAATAATGAGCACTGAAACAAACTGGCTATAATGCATATACAATACTAATAGATTATCAATAGACCAGAAGATTGTCTCTAGAACCTAACGACTTCTCTATCAATAACTTCGGAAAATGTACAAAGATTTTACCCACTCAGGCAAAATCTTCTTCTACAGCTCCTGTTAAAAATAATAAGATATATAAAATCCTTCAACAAGAAACTGTCTAATTGCCCTTTCCACTTCTTTTAGTATCGTATGTATTTTATGTGGAACATGTATCTAACAAAAATAGTATTGCACGCTGTGTGAGAGTTCAATAGAATTTTGCCCATCTATGCTTACTCAATATCACATAAAAAAATTACAGTTTATAACCCTTTTAAGACGTATAAATACCTGTGCAAATAATGGAGAGAATTCCCTAGCAGATTCTAGACACATCTCTTCAAATTTCAGTATCACCTCTATCTGTGAAGGATTCATGAAGAACAAATTAGAAATAATAAATATATTTGCAACTGTAGAAGACTGACAAGATCACTAAAAATACATATTTTAAGAATCCTACGACTGTAGATTCGGTAAGTATAAATATCTGTCTCCCAAATAGAGTATTATGAACATCAATTCATAAGTTTCAGTAAGAATGCCAAGAAAGTAAGGATACCTGAAAAGTGAATAATATAGATGATCATAAAAGTACTGGAGAAATAGTATAGAAATTGGAATGAGATACAGCATCACCTCCTATCAGTTGCATAATATGGAACTTTAATGGATGTTTGATCTCGTAAAGATATTAGTTAACTTCTAGAAATAATAGTCAAAGTCGAGGAAATGGTAAAACAATTATTAAATCTAGAAACAGGAGATCCTCCACAGGTAATTTTAAGACAGCAGATTTCAACAAGAGTCTCTAACCAATAAAAGCTTTTGGTAGAAACCTAATTTACATATTCGGGGAAAACTGTAAAGAGGGTAAACAAAATGGAAATTGACAACTCAAACAGAAAACGAAAACAAACCTCCTCATCTATGTCATGAAGGTAGGACTTCAGAAGTTTTTGCCATTTTGTAATTACATTAAGAACATTTTTACGCAATTCACCTGACAAATAACAATCAATAACCATAAGAAAACTGCACCAAGGAAATATATATAATATCATCAAAATGACACATGGGAAGGATTGAAGATGAAAAAGAAAACAGAAGTAAATTGCAACAGCAAGTTCTCAGGAAAGACTGAACAATCGATAAAGGCATGAGCCTATTCGCAAATGATAATAAATAAATAAATAAAACCCGAAGAAAGAAAGTAAATGGAGAGAGGTAATACATGTCTGAGAAAAGCAAAAGTATGTGAATCAATGGTTTAGACGAACAAATAGTTTACTACAAACCTCTGACAAGGGGGTGCACAGCCAAACATAAAATCCAGAATGATCTAATGTAGTGTGACAAGAAACAGCTGGGCTATTCACTTACCAACATACTTAATTAAGCTAGATATAATGCAGTAATTTCACAACAACAAATAAAAATAAAAAATTCACAAACATATACTGAGTTATATTTTGAGTTCAAAAGGTTTTATGTTAGCAGTTCAAGAAGAAACGAAGTTCAAAACATAAATGGTCAGCTTATCTAAGAGCTTACCAGCTGAAGTATGTGGAGTTTCTAATGCCAGTTTCATCATTGAATAAAATAAAGCTCCAGCGCAGTCAGAAGATGTCAAGTTGAATGATAAGCTGATGCAAAGAATGAGCAAGAAAACTTCATGTTAATATCTTTATGAATAGATCAGTGACTAAAAACAAAATTTGTAAATGGACATCTCTGCCCAGGAAATGTGTTCATGCTGGGTAGTGTTGAAGTGGTGACTAAACTCCCTCATTAATAAAATATAAGATTAAGAAGCTACATATAATGGTGGAAGACTGGAAGTGAAACCCTACTAATAAAGTTGACCTTTTAGTATGGGAAGCCCAAACCATTATATGTAAACCAATGTATAAAATTTAACAGGTAGGCAAAAGGAGAAAGTTGGGAAGAGCAGCAACGACATTGACTAGTGTCCTATTTCTCAATGTCCTTTGCCATACAGAATAAGAAGACAGCTTTGAGACATTACGGGAAGGTTTAGCATAGGAGATTATATATATACATCTCAGAAAAAACATGTCTGAATGTGAAGAGAAGCCTCTGCACAACTGAACATGAATCCATGAAACACATTTGACAACAACAAGAAACATGCTTATAAAGCATCTTTCAAGCTGTCCACCTTCTAACTTTCGGCATCAAATGCATGAGACTAGCAATTCCTTTAAATTCCTGCAACAACATGATCCCCTACATGTATTACCACCTTCTTCCAGACTCACCATCTCATACACAATCTCATACAACATAATTAACAATTATGACTCACAGGCCTAAGCTTCAAACTTTTGCATGGAAGTTCCAACATTGTTGTTAAAAAACCCTTAACTAAACTCTTAGTTTATGCCCTTGGTTCACAATAAGAAAGGAAAACATTATTGAACTCTGTACAAGGTTTTAGAAACCAAAAATATAATGTTCAACAAAAGGGAAGGTATCTTTGCACTATTTAATCCTCAACAGGATATAAAAGATGAAGAAAAAAAGATGGAATATGATAGTGGCATAAATAGAGAAGAACAGAATACCGCAAGGAGTTCACTTCCAAAATCACAAGATGAATTTCAACATTTTCACGAACAGCCCTTATAAAAGTTGCTTCAACCTGCACGCAATGGACACACTACTTAAGGCTCCAGTCAAAGGTATGTAAATGGATCATGATTCCAGTTGATATTTAATAGACCTCTTTTTCAAAATTATCAAAACCATCTTTAGATTCTTCATTGTCATCGTCTTCTGAATCATTGCTGTCAAAGTCAGGTTTCACGTCCCCTGAAGGTGAGAAAGAACTGGGATCTTGGGCTAAGAATGCCAGGTCATCATCTGTAATTTGCATAATCTCGGCAATCTTATCAGCAGGAATGGGTGCAACTGAATGCCTCCATTCTTCTTCATGACCTCCATCACAGATTGGCCAAACATAACCAGCCCCACCAATGCCAACCTAATAAGCACAACAATATGAATAAGAAGATATACAAATTCATCCAAACAAGCAATTGATGACCTATCAGATGTGAATGATGAAACACATTCCTTTCATGGAATCTTCCCAATCAGATATATGATATGACAAGGATAATAGCACAAAAATGACAAAACAAACTCAAGTATATCACACACAACAAAGCTAGGTGATACAGAATAGAGGACAATACAAAAACTGAAATCATTATAACTAACCTCAGATGCAGTCCAATGTCCCGTTTCAGATAATTCAGATGTCATTTTCCCATTCAACTTATCCAAAGTTGTGTCGGCACTTGCTGCACATCAACAATTTAGAATAAATAGATGTGCCAACAGAGTTGTGCCAAATATTATACATTCAAATTATAAGCAAGTCATTTTGGATCAGAAACATATTAATATAAGTAATAAAAATTGTAGTTTGTTATGTAACTTGAAAATTGTTGCCTAACAGAAGGCGTGAAGCTGGAGTAAAAATGCTCTTTGAGCTCATATATATTGAAATATCAAGCAAAATACTAAGTTGAGGCACATGACTATATGAAGCACGGGAACTTACATAAAATGTCAACAGCACTATCAGCATACTCCAATTCCTCATCACTGTCTTCCTCAGTTGGCTGTTGGAGTAGAGATACCTTTGAGTAAGCAGGAACTATAAATTGTTGTCCAATTACAACCTGGAAGCAGAAAATACAAAAAATATATATATATATATTTATGGTCACTTCTTGAAAACATCAAAATGGTAAAATAATTACATGAGAGGATAAAACAGAGCAATACACTTCCCATGTATCTGAAAGCCATTTCTAACATCAACGACTAGGCCTTGCACTTGTTTGAAAGCACTGAAAGGAGCAACATCTATACTATATATGAAATGGATGGCTGAGTTCTGGGTTTGGGACCAACACAAGTTATCTAAATCAGCAAAAAAATGTTCACCTATCTAAATCAATATACTAGGGTTCACATAGTATATAATTCAACCACTTAATCACATTGTAAATTTCATTTACTGCTGGGATGGAAAAAACAATAAAAGAAAGCTAGGAATAAGATAATTGGATCCCCGGAGCATTTGCTTCGGCCAGTAAACAAATATAAGGAGGGGCCAAGAAAATCAGTCTCAATACAACTGAAGCTTTGCTTCCCGTACGATAAGCTGTAAAATTGCCTTCCAGACTATGTGGCTTATATCAAATGAAAGCTGACCTAAGAAAGGCATTAGAGCAAATGTAAATGCACAGAGCGTGTATGCAGGTTGCTAGCTATGTTTCAAGGGAGTACTGAATACCCCTAAAACATAAGTTAGAGACAATTCAGAATCTAGACCAATTTGAAGGACATGATGTAGAGACTGAACAAAAGAACCTATATGACAAGATGTTCTAACTACAAAAAGCAACCAAATATAGGAGAACTGCACTTTTTAAAAGGGCCCAACGCAGTTATATAGTGAGTAGTGACACATACCTTGAAAGACAGAACAGTACCAGATTCCAGAACTGCTCCCGTTTTTATTACGACACCATCACATACTATAGCATGTTGTAGCTTACAGCCATCTTCAATAGTGACATTGTCCCATATATAAGAACCTTCTATTTGAACATTTGATCCAATAGTACATCCTTTTCCAATAACTGAATTTGAAATTCTAGTGCCATTCCCAATTTTGGTACCATTTCCAATAACAGCAAAAGGACCTATCTCTGCTGAACGTGACTGTTCTATATCTGCAGAAAAACATGTTCACAAAACATTAATCTTGCATAACAAAACAAGCTGAACACAGATCAGCAGCAAACTCTCCCTATACACAAGCGTAATGCAGCACATATACTAGATTGACATAGGACAGATTTGATTATCTGCCTGATATGATCTTACGAAGGGCTAAGATTGAGAAAAATTCGAATTTAGGGCATAAAATGAGAAGAAATGATTAGATGATGCCACATACAAAACAGCCCGGCAACATTCCAGTGTGTGTGTGTGCGCGTAACTCCAAATTTAAATAGAACTCTGGAAACTCCTAAATTATAACAAAAGTCAATCTTATAATGAACTTCATTATATCAAATCCACTGGAAGTAACCCCGCTAAGTTACTCTTCAGAAAAATATAACGGAACATATAGGATATATAACAGATTGCCTTCCTGATCCATACCTGATGCTCGATATATCCCTCGCCTCTCAAGTTTAGTTGCACAATTACCAGAAAACATTATATCTGGAACAAATGGATATGTCCACCTTTGAATTATGTCTTTACTAATAGTGTCATAGCTTCGAAAGTTATCAATCCTAGCCGCATAACTTGAGTGAATTTCATGAGTGTATATTTTGTAACCCATAATCTGAAACAAGTTTCATAACATTATGTCAGTGATAACACAAAGCATGTATTTGTGTGTGTGTGTGTGTGTGTGTGTGTGTGGAAGATAAACAAGAAAAACAAAGTTCATTCATAATTAACTGCTATAAGTTCTATATGTTGACTTGTAATCAAGCCCTTAAATAAAAGTACTCAATCAGGGTAGTCTCAAAACAATGGAACTCAAGATATAGCAAACTCAGAAACAAAGTCTAAATAGCTCAACTGGGAGCCAATGGAAACCTCACTTTAGATTTTACATTATGAACTTTGGGTCAACCAAAGTTCAATTTTATGTTTATTTTGAGTTTTTTTTAATGTGATTGTATTAGATTTATTTGCAGTTATACATTTTAAGACTCAAGGCTATTTAGATCCCTCAAATTTTCCATGACATGTGTTGCAATTGAAGCAAATGAGTCTTAAGACTAAATTCTCAGTCAAATGTTCTATATTACGAATATTTCAAAAATTAGAAATCATAATTTGAGTTAAAAATTGAGAAACCAAGAGAAGATGTAGGCCATCACCAGAGGTTGAAGCAGAAATTAATATTCTTGACCCTTGCCACTGGCTAGATTATGATAATGAATGATATAACTTAAATTTCGGGATGAATATATATGTAATCTGTTGGAGAAGAAACAATGCTGGTGTATACATGTGTGTGTGAATAAGAAATATTATCTTAGTTCAGAGGTTTATACTGAGCAGCACTTACATCATCAACAAGCAATCCCTTCACAAAATGGCGGCGTAAATGTTGGTAGTCAAAATTGTCTGTGAAAAGACTGAGCACTTCTGGAGAGCAGATGTCAATATAGCAATCCTGGAACGAAAACATTATTTAGTCGAAGTGTCAGAATACCATCCTAATCCATGAATTAAAGAAAGATATATAAAATGTCAACCCATTGACTGATGTAAATTTAATATAACCCGATCAAGAACATGAATAGGGACCGTCTTTTGCTTTTTCCCAGAGATAGGTAGGAAAAGAGCACCATATTCCAACACACACTTGGAACCATAATAGGCTACTGCCTTAGCAAATTAGCTTAAAGCTGGGAAAAGTAACAAAGTAGCATAGTCATCTAATTTAAAAGACGGGATGTTTTATTTAACAGGAGATTCACACTCTGATTTCTTATTTTCATATAAGGAGACAAAAACGATGATGTGGCATCCATTAAAAAAACTAGCACAGGCCCTCTGGATGGTCTTTCCCATTTTCAAACAAATACATAAGGTGAAGTAATTTAATTATATCTATCACGATAAAATAGGCCATAAAGCTAGTTCATCCCAACAGTGTGAGCAAAATTTACATTCCTAACAAAGCCTTGATATAGTCCAGTTATTCTACAACCACTGATATCAGAAGCTACTTATCATTAAAACAGGGTACGAAAATTCAGCAACTTGCCAATTTGCATTAGAACTGATGCAACAGCGACCATATTAATGGGAATTCTGAGTCATATTACGAGGTGATACGGTAGATTAGAAATAAACACTTGATGCTTGAGGTGAGTCACGATACCACAAACAAATCATTTACTGCAGAAAAATGTAAACACGTGAAGCTTAGAAATTGCAAAGCTAAATATCCCCATACTGAAAATGTTCTCTCTTTTTTCTTTTCTTTTTAATTAGATTAAGAGTACAGAACTTTTGGATCCTCAATTGGGGTGATAGGCTAATAGATAGTGATGATAGGTGGCTCTAGTTTGTTTATCTAATTAAGGGAGAAGTCAAATGGTTATGAACTTGCATGAGGATAATTTTGAGGAGGATGTTCTCCATGCCATTCGTTTTAACTTACGCATCACTTAAAAAGATGAGCAAGACAATAAAATATCCAACAAAATTCAAACCTGCACATTAATATTTTGAAAAGGCAAGAAAGTTCCTGAATCAATTACTTTCCAGCACCAATGTATATACATAAGATGGGCAATTTCTTTCGCTGTTTGACTAATATATCTGTTCTGTAACTATAATAGAGCTGAAAGATTCACGAAATAAAACAAACCTGCTTGTCACTGTGTAGTGTTAAAGAAGGATTATCAGCCAACAGCATCTTGTCAAGCAATATAGCCCCTTTAGAATGGTCTGTCTTTTCCTCATAATAGAGTAGCTGCTTTGTAGTAGGATCTATTGCCATAAACAGCTCATCAGTACCAAGCCGAGATTGATTAGTGATTAGTGAAGGTTTTGACTGTTTAACAACCATGGTCATGACAGCATTAGAATCTTTTTTCTTTCTCTCCTTATGTTCTTGAAGCACTGATGTAAGCGACATGTTGCTCACTGTATCTCCAGTAATAAGAACAAAATCTCCATGAATCTTCAAAAACAAAATCAGAAATATCAGATTTGCAAAATTGAACATGTCGCAAGTTCTAATTGTGAGCATATGAATGATTTATTTTGTCATATTTTAAAGGGATAATTACGGATGATACCAATTCTGAACGTCCCATAACACATAACTACAAAAATAAATTTCCAAAACAGATCACTACCTTATGCTTTCACTCCGTCTGTAATTGACTAACGGTGTTAACTTATCATGTAAAATGACAAAATTACCCTTACACAACAAAGTAACATTAAAGGCCTTTGAAGTTTCCAGTGCCGGAAAATTCATCATCCTCGGAAATATCAAATTAATCAGCTCAGATTTAACCAATAGAAGAAATTAATATTGATATTGAAACCTGAACTCCAAGTATAAATCAAATACAAAATCAGAAAAAAGAGAGACAAACAAAAGCAATTGAAATGGAACACCTAGCCTCACAACGATATGTATATATAAATATATATATATATACATACACACACACACACACAAAGTGATAGGAATGTAAATGTTTTCTCCGTAAGATGATAACAGAAATTAGCAGCTATTAGAAACAAAGATTTCTTCAATGAATTTGATGTTAAAGCTATACATAGAAATGGGCATACTCATTCACAATATGTTTGTTGAAGTAAAACACAGTTGAAAAACAAGTGACAATGAAAGAAAATATTGAACTAATTAAGAACCCCCAATCCTTTCTCATTCAACGTTCATGGTTTCATAACTTTCTCTTAGTTTACATTTTCCTTATTACATTCACAGATTGGTTGGTGTAGGGAGGCTAGTGATGGAGCTAGCTAGTAACCGTACACAGCTAATGGTACTGTGAAGTTATGGATTCTGCATGGATTTATTAGGTGTAGTGTTGAATCTAATCAAACCTTGCTCGGTAGTCTCAGAAAGTGAAATGTCAAGATTGATGGTTGACTGAAAAGGGTAGCTGAAAAATGAGGGATGGAAAGAAGGATCTAAAATGAATGAGAGAGTGTGAGTTGGGATTTGTTAGGGATGGAGAAGAGTGTGAGTGTGTAAGGGGTACTTTTGGAATTTCATATATCAAATGCGGCACATGTTTCTCACATGATGTGAGAAAATGATAAATTTGATTAGTTTTAACTCTTAACAGACAAAACTCAAAACATAGGGTAGTTATTTGTTTTGGAAATTATTTTTTGTAGTTACGTGTTATGGGACGCTTAAAATAGGTGTCATATGTAATTATGCCTATTTTAAATTAGGAACAAATTAAGCTCGTTCTATCCTTTCAAACATAGTGTCGAAGTACTAACAGAATTTTAATGATGCATAAATAAACTGATTTTATTTCCACCAGAATATCCCAGTTAACACTTCAAGTCTCTAAGACAGGCAAAACCGTAAAGATTGGAGTTCGAGAAGTAAGCATACCACATTGCGCTCATAGATAAAACGCAAGGCATCTCCTGCACTAACAGAATTGTGTGACTCAATAGTCGTGACCGTGAAGTTCTGCCGAGAAAACTGATTTTGCTCCAAATAACTTATCACTTGCTTGGAGTGAGCACAGCAAAACACGAACACCTCTTCCACACCAGCAGATTCAAGCCAAGCTAATGTGTAGTTTATCATGGGAATATTCGCAATCGGTAACAACACCTTCAGTGACAAAACAATTGGCATAAGTGTCCAAACACAAAAATCAGTATCAATATATACATAAATCTCCTCACAATGGTTGATTTACTTTAAAAAGATCCAACCTTTTCAGCTACACACCCAACCCCATCAAAACCCAATCTTAACAAACAGACCTAAATTCAGAACTTGCAACAGATGATTTCAATAAGAGATCAAGAAAATACTTTGGGGCGTTCGAGGGTGATGGGGCGGAACTTGGTGGCGAAGCTATCGGCCAAGAGGATGGCCTGCAAGGGGACATGGGCAAGTGCGTCAGGGTCCTCGGAAACCCTAGCAGCTCCTTTTTTCTGTGCGCCCATTGTAGCTCTCTGTCTCGTTTTTTTCAAACACCTAGGTCCGGCTTGGCGATGCTGATTCGGAGTAGCTTTGAGCTGAAGCAATCTACTGTGTCGCCGAACCAGACAGTGGGTGGTGATGTAGTGCAGATAAGGTGTTCGATGAAAAATAGCTGAGAAACCGCCGGCGATTAAAGGCGCGAGGGACTGGTGCGTTTGTGCGGCGGAGAGGGTTGGGTTTTGGGGGGGGGTTTGGTTACTTGTTTTTCATTGGGCCCAAAGTGACTGGGCCTTAGCCCACACATTATATTTGGGCCTGGTATGGGCTTGTCCTTGGTATTCATCAAGATCATACCGGACCAGATCTTTTCAATTTCATATACTTCGATTATGAATCCAACCGGTTATGGACAAAAATGACACTTTTTTTTTTTTTTTAAGAAATAACACTCCCTCAGCATCGTGTTTATCTTACTTTTTAGTTCCATAATGAATATTTTCTTTTATTTTTATAAAGTTAGTTAGATCATAAATTATCAATAACATTTTCATAATAAGTTATTTAGCATCTCTTAAGTTTGTTAGAACATATACTTGTAGGATTTAAAAGTATTTGAACAACACAAACTAACTTCTTCTTAATTATTTTTAAAATGGAAATGAATACGTTCATTTTGGGACGGGATGAGTAGTGCACAATATTTGGGACATACAACATTACTTATTGCGCACACCCATAATTTGTTGTTCTTCCCCGCTTGAACAAGGATTACTCTATGTAGTATAACTTATGTTGATCGCAAACACACTACAAATACCCATTCTTTTTATAAATAAATAAATAACCCTGATGATGCATAAAAAATCGGGAATAATTAAATCCAATGAAATGACGACATCTGGCAAGACGACTAGTCAAAGAGTCAGCCCGAGCTATCAGTCAAAGAG
>JAYMTK010004147.1:0-11447 GCA_036897405.1 Pelargonium myrrhifolium | reverse complement strand
ACAGTTAATCCTTCGCGTAAGGATTGGTCTCTTAGGTTGGAGGAAGCATTGTGGGCCTATAGGACGGCCTACAAGACTCCGATTGGTATGTCTCCTTATCGTTTGGTTTTTGGGAAGGCCTGTCACACTACAAGAAAGGTACCCTGTTACCGACGGAATTTTAGCGACGGAATAGAAAATACCGTCGCTATTTTGAATTACCGACGGATTTGCGACGGTATTGTTCATCCGTCGCTAAATCCAGTTCAAATATAAATACTCTTTTCTCTCTCTCTCTCTTCACTTTCCTCCCTCTCTCCCTCTCTCTTCACTTACCTTTCTCGATTTCTCTCGCTTGCCCTCGATTTCCCTTTCCTCCTGCAGCTTTGCCCTCTTCGCCGTCACTCTGACCACCACCGTCCTCTTCTCCATCACTCTGACCACCACTGGCTCCTCCTCCGTTCGCCGTCACTCTGACCACCACTGTCCTGAACCCTAGACAGAAACCCTAAGCCTCCTCCTCCAACTGCTTCCGACGGTCTTCTCCGGCCAATCTCGGCCCAAGCAACGGTGAAAGATCCAATACTCAGACCTCAGCTTTGTGATGCAGAGATTGGTCTCTTAATGTTTTCTCCATCTGGTCACTTGACTACTTTTGGTACCAATGGAAGGTAAATACATGTGAAAACACCAGAATCAAATTCTTGGGGTCATGTTCTTTACTGTATGTGGCCTAACAATGGTGTTTTCGTGGATCTATTGGTTTTATAGGGTTGCTGATGTCTTTCTTCGTTTCATTGCCCATCCCAATGAACTTCGAGGAGGGTGTGCTCTTTTTTCTTTTCATTGCATTTGAGTTTTGGAAACAATTTGGGATAAATGGAACTTTAGATTGATAATTGTACTAACTTCTTTTTGGTGTTCATTTCCAATATTTGTTTTGTTGGTGCAGCCCCATTGAGAATGAGAAGGTATTTGGTAGTTTTGCTTTTTATTTTCCTTTTCTCTCAATCTCAAACAAGTGTGTAATTACCTTGTTTTTGTAATATGTATTTCCAGCATTTGTATCAGAGCCTCAGGCATTTGAAGTTTGAAAGAAAAATGCTTGACAAGATTGAGAGGTTGGAGGTAAATAATATACATAAACTGCTCTAATTAATAGAGACATTAATTGCTTTTACATTCCAAGCTTAGGTTGGGTCTTTTTTTGGGATTGCTAGGCTCTTCAGAAGAAGCTTGATGAGCTCAATCAACGGAAAAATGTCGTGCAGGAAAAACTGAGGTCAATCTTCATGAAAACCCTGTTAATTTATTGCTTTGTCCTGCTTTTGATTTTGAATATTTGAGGCATTGTATGTAAAAAAAATCACAGGATATACAATCCTGATCTGGAGAAAATCACCTTGCCTCACGAAGCTCAAGCGCAACACCAATTCCTTATTATTGCAATCAGAAGTGTCGCGCAAATAAAAGTGTGCATCTAATTCCTGCATAAAGTTCTTTTAAGGATTCAATTTAGCTTCTTCTTATTCCTCTTCTTATTTTGAACAGACTAAGTTGTTATCTAAAGAGATTGTGACAGAGAAACCTGAAAATGTGGAGGTAATAATATATGAAGTCAAGAAAATTAACGAGACCACACACAGTATTTAATTTATTGAGTTATGGTTATTGTTTGTAGGTTGTAGGCTGCAACATTAAGGATGTTGGGTCAACAACTGAGGAGTCTATAGCCTCTAACAGAAACTGGTACAATCTTTAATTTGAATATAGTAGTAGTAGTATTGGTTAGTGTAAAAGCATCATTTGGATTCCAATGTTTACTTTGATATGTATATAGGAATCCAGCAAGGAATGAAGGTTGTAGTGCAGGTTTAGGACCACACCTAAGCCTGGAGTACCTGAAGAATCAAAGGCTGTGGCAGTGGAATAAGTAAGATCGATCATCAACCGACTTGAGCTGGAGTTGTATATATATGGAATATTATCAATAATTAATGACTAAATAAAGAAAACAAACTGCTCAACTTATCTGTAATAAGTTGTACTTAGTTAAACTGCCTTTATGTTTAAGAGTCAAATATGCATGATTAGTGTATTTAAGGTTAGGGTTCTTTACTGATCGGATTGGAGAATGGGTTTCTGATAATTAATTTTTTCCCCACATTGATATGAGTAAGTCCGCCCCTGTCTGGGTACATACTTGATTGTAAGCCAAACTTCATTCAAAACTTGCATCCAACATTTTAGTTTTATGCATAGTAAGCCAAACTGACCCAAACAGTACTATCATATGATACTTTTCTGTAGGATGGCCAATGCTGGTGAAGACTTCTCTCAGTTTGATCTGTCCAAAGAGGTGCATGTAGTTTCACTTCAATTTGCCTGTATTAATTTTTGTTTTAAAACTGTCAAGATGTGTTTGGCAGGAGAAGGACAAACTTGTTGCTGAAGTAATACGCTATGTCCTATTTAAAACACAACAGAACTCAGGGTGCCCAATCAAGAGGGATGAGCTCACTCAACTCGTCACAAAAAACTATCGCCAGCGTAATCTTCCAGCTGTTGTGATCAATGAAGCTAGAGAGAAGCTGTCAAGCATTTTTGGCTACGAAATGAGGGAGCTTCAAAGAACTCGTCCATCTTCTGCGAACCAGGGACGGTCTTCACAGCAAAGTGAGGAATTATTTTTTATTTACCATTATACCAATTTCAAGTATACTTTTGGGGAGTGCATGAGAATTGAAGTCATCATGCTTCTAGTAAACTTCTAATTCCTTGTCACACTCTGGAAAAGTCAAAAGTTACAATTTGATTTAAGCCTTTGAGCAATTTCAAACGGACACTCTACTTATCTGCATCACACGCTAGTCTAAAACAAACCCATTGTTGTTCCCTGTCTAGCCTGTATTGTTTTGATGTGGAAATAAAGTTCGGTACATCGTAGAAAAAATAGGTCTATGCTGATGGGAAACTACATCCAAAATAACTTCATAATTTATTCACTTGGCGATTTATTTTAATTTGGAATGAGCTTTTATTTAGGTTTGGTGTTGTAACCAATAAATATTTGTTAAGCTATTTTATTTGATGGATGAATTACAATAGATAGTCATCCCTATCTCTATGCCTCTGTCCAAGTTCCTCTTTCTTTATCATTTCCATTTTCTCCTGATTATACTATATTCTCGCTACAAGACTATTGCTGGATTTGAACTGACCATGCGTCATATGATCTTTTCCTTTGTGATCTTGTCTGATTAATTGTGTTCCTACAGGTTAGTATTACTTATCTCTATTACTTCATAATTTGTTATTCCTGCTTCCCAACAGAAGGTTGTTGAAAGAATTGAGCTTTTGGTTCATACTTAGGTTGATGTAAATCTCATTTAAGGGGCAGCTCTAATACAATATATTTCCTCGTTGATTGAATATGGCTTTTTCCACTTTAAATTATCCGCATATGATGGCTCAGTGCGATAATTAATTCAGTATGATGAGAGATCAGTTTTGGAAAGGGTTGGTCCAACAAGATATTTGTTTTTGTGTGAATGTGTTCTTCTGTATGTAATGCAATATTCTCGGTTTATGTTAAGAATCAACTATGATATGTAGCCCAGATCTCCTCCATTGCAACTGTGCATTGGTTACAATTATTAAGGCATAAATTCTTGTACATGTTGTGCCAGGTCAATTTGATATATCATTTTGACTCTAAGCAAGTTATTGAATTGCTGTCAGTTGGCTTCTTACCCTGTTAATAAGTAGCTTTTTGTGTGATTGATCCTCTCCTTTTAATACCTCCATTTTTAAGCATGTTTCTTTGACCTGCTTAACTCCATCTATCCAACATTTCTTCCCCACTATTGATCACTTCCTTTGCAGAATTTGGCTGATAATTTGTCGTTCCACCTTGGACTGTTATTGATTCATGGAACATGCTTGAATTAGATTGCTCGTGGATAAATTTAGTCAATTAACTTCCTATTTAATTTAAATGGGGCCGTAAGTTGTTCCATTAATATTCAAGTTGATTATCATGTTTTTTGTTCCCTTTCCACCATTTCAACAAGGAAGCATGCAGTCAGAGCCAACCCATCTCTTTCACTTTCCAGCTTTTAGATTCTCTCTAACTTTAGTTCTAAAATGTCGTTACAGGTGTTGTAGATGCAAAATCTTATGTCATCACAAGTCAGTTACCTCCTGATATCTATAGGAAATATGTTGAAGATGTAAGGACAGCACCTCTGACTGGTTTTTCCTTTGTCATCATTAGTATTATTCATCTTGCTGGAGGAAAAGTCCCAGAAGGTATGTCTATAGTTGGGTTATTCAATAATTTTTTTTTATCGGATATATTTCTGAGAAAACCGAATCTAGTACACAAACATGCAAACACGCGTGTGCATCTTATTATACTTATTAGACTATCGCTTTATGTAATCCATTGTCCTTGTCTACCTAAATGAAGTGGATAGATAGGATGGTGGAAGCACCTCATAGGTTATTTTTATATCATATGATTATCGGAGAACTTCAATGACAGTAGATGCCTCTTTATTTGTTGTGTTTGTCTAATTTGTTTATTATTTATGTTTTTATGTCTTATTTCATTTTCTAACGCAATACTGCCTTTTTGGTTGTGATGAATGCACTATAGAAAACCTTTGGCATCATATGAGGCGGATGGGATTGAGTGAAAGTGATGAAAGCCATCCAGATATTGGAAATGTTAAGCAGGCTCTTGAGTTGCTAGTCCAACAAAGGTTTGGATTATCCAATTTTGGTGGATTGTCTACTTAAGTGCATTTTGTCGAGGCAATGACTTTCTCAACATGAAAGCGGGTTATGAATGACTAGTTTCATATTACTCCACAGATATTTGCAGAAGGACAAAGTTCATGGGCCTGAAGGGAATACGGTGTTTTATGAGCTAGCCGAAAGAGCTTTAGATGGTCCAGTCCTCGATAGAATTAAGGAGTACATACCTGAGGTATTGTTCAAAGATTGTTATACTGATAGTTATATTGATTTTCAGTGCTACATGTTTATGTTTATACAGAGATTACATTTCAAGTTTATAATATTTGCAATTTGTTATTTAGAAAAATATGTTATTTAGGATAACTTGTGATTTACATGTATATGTTTGCACATAATGCAATCAAATGATATGGTTGCTAGAGGACAAGGCATTAGATAGGATGGAATGGAGGATGTTTCAAGTTATATGCTATATTCAAGTACTCCCTCCGTCCCAAAATGAGTGTCTTGTTTCTCTTGCATTTTTGTCCCAAAATGAGTGTCTTGTTTCCTTTTCTAGTAAGTTAGTTATGTATGAAATGTCAATAATATCCTTAAAAGAGGTTAGTTAGGATCTCTCAACACATACTCAACATACCACACTAACTAACTTCTCCTTAATTTTTCTCAAAATAGAAAGGAGGACACTCA
Source organism: Pelargonium myrrhifolium (assembly GCA_036897405.1). NCBI lineage: Eukaryota > Viridiplantae > Streptophyta > Magnoliopsida > Geraniales > Geraniaceae > Pelargonium > Pelargonium myrrhifolium. The sequence continues at coordinate 6,014 of JAYMTK010004147.1, read as the reverse complement.
TTTTGGGACGGGAGAGTATTAAATTTATCAATGTTAGAAGAATTCTGTCAAGTATTGTGGTAGAGGTCCTTTTGTTGCAGAATGTACATTTACAGTGGCTAGGCAATATACACCAGGCCTACTTTTTAAATGCAACCAATTAATAGGATATGTAGTATAATTCTTGCATATCCATCTCTCTTTTTATGTTATGATGATGCTCAATAAAAATTTACTGCATAAACCATGTACGATTTCATCATAGTCAATGAATTTAGTTCAAGTATGCTAGCTTTATTTCCAATTTCACCTTCTGAATTGTTTTGTGTTGGCAGATTGTGAATAAAGATGTTGCTGCCGAGGATGTTGAATAGTGCTCTGTTTGTTACTAATATCCTGACGAGGTAGAATGAGATAGAAGTGGACATTTTGGTTAGTTACAAGCTTGGTAATGGCATTACAGGTTTCAGTTTATCATCGTCATTTACCCCAATTTGATGTACATGGCTTGTGTAGTTTGGTCAAACTTGTCAGAACTGATATTTGGAAGAGAATTGAGAGAGCTACTTCATTGTATATATCCACAGCCCCAATCAGCCTTGTGAACAGAACCACATCTTTAATTTTGTATGATCTTATTTTCAACTAAACCATTGTGATTAGAGTAGATAATACCTCTGCCTAATGATTTCCTGTGTTTATGTTGTTAAAGCAAAAGTGTAATTGATAAAAAGACAGATAATGTTTGAATTTAAAAAAATTGGAATAATTTGAACGAAAAGGAGACAGAAATTGATATTCCCAAGACATTTTCAATGCTAAAAAGTCTTGATCCAAATGACATTTTCATTAAAACAACACATCCATAAAATAGAAGATGAAATATACAATTGAAGTACTAAAGTTGGATGTCCATGATAATTTTGTGAGGTAGACAATTGTATCTACTTAACAAGTTGCATAAAATAATGGAAGAACAATCAACAAATTAGTCTACACAAGTTTCTTATCAAGATGAAAGTGAAAGACTTGTACAACATAAATGCAAATGTAATGTCAGCAGTACATACGAATCTACTAACCGAGTTTAATAACCTAATAGGAGACCAAATTTTGCTTGTTCACACCACAGTAAATAAATTGTAATCTGAATCATATAGACAAATAAGAAATCCTCTACTACATAAGAATATTATCCTTTTCACCTTCATTACATAGGAACATCAAACCCCTGACCAAAACATCTTTTAAGGGGAGTTAACAAAAAAAAAATCCAAAATCTGTTTCCGTTGTAGAGAAAAGGTTAGTGGGATTCGCCCTTGCTGGTGCTTGCATCCCCGATTGAAACTGTGGCAAGGGACTTAGACGCCCATGCCCTGGCACTCATTGCCCCTTCCTGCAAATTGTTTCTCTTGCAAGGCTCCTTCAAACAATTGATTAACTGGACTGCTCGATTCATATAGGCCAGAAGATGCTCTGACAAACTCCCCAACCTCACATTTTGGATGTGCCTTCTCCAGTTATACTGAATGCATAAAACCAGAGTTGGATACAACAGGTATACCAATCTCAACAGCACAAACATTGTGGCTAAAGCCAAATATGTTTCTTGCCGAAGCATATTCTCTGGAGATCTTGCCCACGAGAATGGGCAGTTTTCCTGCTCAATGTTATCATGCTTTTCATGATTGGATGGATGTCCAATTTTGTCCACCGATGTTTTCCCCAGCAATTCAGTTGTGACGCCTATACCAATACATTATGTCAATAGCTATCCTGCTAGTAGTACCATTCTAAACATAACAATACCAAAAAATACATGAACTCAACGTCCTATGCTTGCTATACATAGAGCAAATGGTTAAGAGTATGGCGAAGTTGATAATGAAAAGGGTGCCACGAGAGGCATTTGAACTATCTGCCATGGACATACAGTCAGCACTGTTATGCAGAAGGAAGAGGCACAAAAAATGGTAAACAACAATCTGAAGACTTGGGAAACTTACAAATCACACCCGCATCCACTTTGCAACTTTTTACTAGACTTTCAACAAGGGCAATTCTAGTCTATCCAATAACACCTACACTAAGTGGCAAACCGCAGGACTATAATTTGTACTTTTTTCAAAATACATGCCAAGCATCGATATGTATCTTTGGAAAAACCAAATAAGGCAATCTATCATTTGGAAAAACCAAATAAATTCTATCCAAAAAGAAACCAGCAAATCAAGAGGATAAGTATCTTTTTATGTGATAAAAAAACAAGCAGTGTCACAGAAAGAGGCAAGAAGAGCACTCATATTCACAACACATCCTCTTAAAAGAAGGCTTACCGGTAACATCACTGTAGAAAGCAACGAAAGATCCAACAGTACGGGAGCCATGATAGCGAATGCGCATTGTAGAATTCAAAAGGAAAAGAGTTGGGAACCCATGAACGCCATATTTTGATAGTATGCTGAAACAATCAAAACACGCCATGTCACTACAATAATCAAAAGTCATCACCACAGCAAAACAACATACATTTATCTGCATACCTTGGTCTGATGGCCGATTCTTCAATAGCAAAATGGGGAATGGAAGGATACAACGAAGATAGGATGGAGAAGCTATGCCTAAAAGTGCGAGAGAAAGGACACCAGGATGCATAGAACAGCACGGCTACATACTCATGACTATTCTTGTGAACCAAATTCAGTGCCCTTTGCAATGAAAACTCATCTCCCTATAAAACAAAGAATCATACATTTTCCTCAAATTCATGCTTGCTTTCACGGCAAAACCTTCTTCCCGAAGTAATGCAAATGCAATTGCAGTGTAAAATTTCAAGTGAAAATGTTAAAATATTCTATATTAGCCTAGAATCTGGATTACAGCTTCACCATCAGCTACAAGAAACAATTGGCCGCAAAATAAGCCTAATTACCTCCAACCAAAACCAAACGAACAATCAGCAAATTTATATTTATTTATTTACTCTGAAATTGATAAATTGACATAGACACATACCTCGGTAACACCGAGAAATTCGTGAGATTCAGCATCACCACCAACCGAACAGTTGGAATCTCGAAACCCTAAGATCAAATCAGCGACGGATTCAACGGGACAGGCGCCTAACGGCGACAAAGAGGCGGTTGGAGCTGCGGATGTGAGGGTCCCCCAGAAGAGAATCAGCAGAATCCCGACGCCTCTCCATGTGGTCATCTCCATCGGCAACGATACCAAGAAAATCGTGAAGTCTCCTTCCAGAGACGGAGAACCGAAGAAGAAGAGAACCGGAATCAGAAGCAGGAACGGCGGCGGCGGAGGAAGGCGGAAGAGGGGTGCGAAAGGCGAGACCGGCGCATGTTAGCTTTGGGAATGCTCGGTGGTTGCAGAGAGGACAGATATAGTCATCATGTGCCGCTGATTTTTATTTTTATTTTTCCTTTAATTATTTAATGTGTAAAACAACTTTGAAATATAAAAATAAGGCAATGTAGTAGATAGAGAATAAAGGATAAAGTTATTTATTTTCTGGTTGAAGCTAAACTAAATTGAGTTATTCGTTAAATTTATTTATTATTTCAATAAATTTGAGGGCAGGGACACTGGTTTTAATTTTTAATTAGATGTCTCAATTTTTAATAAATTGGTCTTGCTTTTAAGATGTTGTGTGCGCGGACGTCGTGTGAGTCGATGTGCTTTCGTACGACGCTTATATTTAGGGCATACAAAGAAACTTCTAGAAATCTCTACCACGCGGGGTAGCGTTCTAGGGGTTCAAGACTTGTGAAATGTCGTCGGGAGAGTCTGGGGTGGCGGAGAGCTTCTGGGATAGCTTGGCGGGCTACTTGGAGTAGCAAACATGTCTAAGAGGGTTCAGAGACTTCGGTTTAGCTTTTCTTATGGTTTTGGGCATCACGGATCGATATTGGTAGTTACCGATGGTCTCGGAGGCGACCATTGGCGTTGGGTGTGCGCAATGGCTATAGGCGCCACTAAGAGACCTTGGATGTCGCCGACGGCTTCGGAGGCGACCATTGGCATTGTATGCACACAATGGCCTTGGGCGCCGCCAAGTGACATTGGATGTTGTTGACGACTTCAAAAACGACCATTGGCATTGGCTGCGCGCAATGGCTTTGGGGGCCGCCAAGCAACGTTGGATATTGCTGACGACTTTGGAGGCGACCATTGGCGTTGGGTGTGTGCAATGGCTTTGGGCGCCGCCAAGCGACGTTGGATGACGCTGACGGCTTCGAAGGAGACCATTGGTATTGGGTGCCCGCAATGGATTTGGGCGCCACCAAGCGACGTTGGATGTCCCCAACGGCTTCGGATGCGACCATTGGCATTGGGAGGGCGCAATGGCTTTGGGCGCCGCCAAACGACATTGGATGTCGTTGACGGCTTAGGAAACGACCATTAGCGTTGGGCCCGCGCAAAGGCTTTGGCCACCGCCAAGAGATGTTGGATGTCGCCGACGACTTCGGAGGCGACCATTGGTGTTGGGCGCCGCCAAGCAATGTTGGATGTCACCGATGGCTTCGGAGGTGACCATTGGCGTTGAGCGCGCACAATGGCTTTGGGCATTGCGCAGGCGACATTGGATATCGCCGACGATTTTAGAGGCGACCATTGGCATTGAGTGCGCGCAATTGCTTTTGAAGTCGTCGGACGAGTTAAGCCTCGCCGGCGGCACCGATAACAAGTTTGTAGCATGTTGAGCGTCTAGGGCACGTGACCTTGAGCGGGTCTCGTTGTCGAGAAACTTGATGATGTGGTGCTCAGGTGCCAAATGTCATATTGTAATTCGTCGATTAGACTTATAATTTTTTGGATAGTATTACCCTAGAAAAATAACACATGGTGCAATGTTTATAAATATATATATATATATATATATATATATGAAGTATTTTATTTATTTTTAATAAGTATTCATTTCTTCAGTTTTAAGTATAAATTAGTTATTCTTTTAAGTTATTTGACAAAGAGAAGGGTTAGAAGGGTTCTAGGGTTTTGGTGATGGAAACTAGGGTTTCGGTAGCGTTGGGTGAGGGCGGCGCTCAAGATAAGGGTGAGATTCTCCCTTTCTCTCATTGGTTGTTTTAGCGGTGGATGAGCTATTTAGGGGGAAGGGGTGTACTGGTGTGGTTCACAACCATTTCTGCCCTCATTTTCATCTTCTCCTTGTCCGTGTGTACTGTGAAGCTAAAGGGAAGGGGGTTTGGGTGAGTGTGTGGGTGTTGTTCGTTCTAGTAAGTGTGGAGATGGCGGTGAAGATGGTTCTGGATCTAAGCCGACTGTCACTGGAAGAAGAGGAGGCGGTAGGGGTGGTGATCCCGGGAGTGGAGGAGATCGGGAAGGTAGGAGAACGTCCATGTTGGAGGATCGTGGGTCGTTTCCTTATTCCGGCAGAGATCTAGGTCAACCAAATGGGGTCTAAAATGGTCCTCTATTGGCGGCCGGTGGAGGGAGTGCGGGTGGAGGAGGTGGACGATGAGGCGCTTGGAGTGGGTGAGCAGTGCTTTATCTTCACTTTTTGGCATGAGAAAGATGTCGAGAAAGTGCTCTCCGGTGGTCCCTAGGTATACAAATACAATACCTTGTTGTGTCAGGCGTTGAAGCTGGAGGAGGATGTTGCCAAGGTGGAGATTAATAGTCTCCCTTTGTGGGTGCAGATTCTAGGACTTCCCTATGGTTTTGGGACGACTAGGGTTTGTGAGGGGATTGGTGCGCACATTGAGACGGTGATACAGTGGGATGAGAAGGGAGGACGAGGATACAACAGGGTCAAAGTGATGATGGATGTCCCCAAGGCCCTCAAACGCAAGTTGAAGATCCGGGCAGTCGGGAGATAGAGTATTGAGGTCCACTTTAGGTACGAAAAGTTACCGCATTTCTGTTTCTTTGTGGAATTATGGGCCACAGTGAGCAAGAATGTAAAGTGGCATATGCGCTGGGAAGCGAGATCAAGGAACGACCGTATGGACCGTCGCTGAGGGCGCCGATGGGGAGGGGACCCCGAATCATGGCCAACA